>OMNZ01100176.1:0-12663 GCA_900303255.1 Lesueurigobius sanzi | reverse complement strand
AATAGTGCCCTTTGTGCATTTAGAACTGATAAAAGTTATATTTCTTGTGGCCTGTGGTGATGACTTCAAGTTTCAGGTTTGGGTTCTTGGTAATTGACCATACTGTACTGGCAGGCCTTCATTTAACAGAAAGTACATGTTGTAACGTGAGACTCTTTTACTTTTACACTGCCTACATACTACACAATCAAAGCAGAAAATGTATATCTTTTGTCTTCATTTTGAAGGTGCCTGGGGCTAGTATGTTGGGCCAAAGATTTTGGATTTACTGACAGTGACGTCCTGCTACAGGTTAGAACTCATTTTAAACTAAAATAAAAGTGTCTAATGTTAAACAACATTTTGGCTCTTCCTGTGCTTATTTTTTAACTGTTTGTGTGTTATTAGGTATTAAACTCGTTATCATCATTTTAATTCAGCAATCCAGCACAGTGATTGGGTGGATTCTCTTTATTAGTTTGGTCTGTGGGGGAACATGTTAACGTTGCACAACAAAGTGATGGTTATAGTTGCAGGGTGACCAAAACTGACCTGCTCCGACCACAGGTTGTGAATCACCATTTTCAGGAGCCAATATGTTGGTCTTGCACTGTAATAAAGTTTTTTAAATGAATATTGAATTTTTATTTTTGGCTGTCTGGGGAGAATTGTGTAGAAAATGAAAATTTCACCCATATATATTTTCTTTTTTTTCAAATCAAGTCAAAATCCTTCAATTTGGGGAACATAATCAAGATTTTTTCAAGATTAGGGCTGGGCGATTTTTCATAATCGCCCAGCCCTAATTTAAGTCTTAAACAATTTTGCAACACATTCCAAACAGATACTGTATATCTGGGGGTTATAGGCCTATGTAAACTTGACTACACTACGCACTGACTCACACCAGCAAATGTTTACCGCCACTGTTACGGCAAAGATGCCTTTAATTCTAAATAATGGGATTTTTTTCTGAAAAACAAACATGCAATTGTTTACAGGTAATACTTGTTGGGGTTGGGGGGTTCGGTGGGTGAAGGGGATTGATTCAAAGTTGTAAGGCACTTCTTTTATGAAAAGTGCTTTATGAGTAAAACATTGGCTGATTGATTGATCTTACGGTCTTTGATTGAAGTTTAGCCAACAACTTTGCGAAGTAGCATTTCATTCCCCGTCTCTCCTCTGCAGGCAGGTGGGATCATCCGGGTCGGATCACGTCTATACAAATGGATTCCTGTCACATGGCATGAGTTGTGACTTGAAGGTCGCGGATTTTCGCACACATCCAGCGCATGTCTCAGGTCTTTTCCCCCACCGGCGGCCATATTGATTTGTTCAGTCTCAATTAATCACGGAAAGAATGTTTTTACTCAGAAAAGAGGTCTCTGAGTGTGACCTCGCTCAAGGCAATGCAAGACTTCCATCTGTACGAAGAAGCTAAAGGTCTCCACAGCTGTAATAAAAAACAAATCAAGCTGTTGAGGCATGACAGATGTCGCCGTGCCAAGGATAGGGTGGCAGCCAAGATTTTGCCCCAAAGAAAATGTAACCAAAAGGATGGGATAACTGCGTAGCTTAATTGAATTTACTCAATTTGAAAGAAAAATTAAAGATCACAACCTCAAGTCTGGCATATAAGACCTAAAAGTAGCCTTTATAGGGGCCTGAGCCTTGATATTTTACATTTTCTATAAATTGAAATAATGTCGATGCAAGGATTAGACAGTTGGTCTAAAATACAGAGGCCACAGCTGGTGGACTTGGCCTGGAGCGGCAAATCATTAGCATTGGCCGAATGGCTATTGCTAACGCTAAAGGCAAAATACATTTAACAGGCTAAGAAATTCTGAAAGTATACTGGATTACCCGACTTGCCAACTGTCCGTATACATTAGCATCGAATGGCATTTCTCCTTTTGATTCTTATGCTAGCAACAGCACTTTCCGAACTGATTCAATGTTGGATTATAGGCTTTAAAAATGTGGAGGAAGCAGTATCACCAGGAAGTGCTCAACCGTCATGAAGTCAACCAGGATGAAACGACCAAAGAAAGGCCAAAAAAAACATGATTAAATCAAAACTGCATGAAGTGAAATAGCCTACTACTCCAGGCCTGTTTTTTAACAAGGGAACAATATTACAACATGTCAGTGTAGGTTCTCAGTCATGCAGGAGTTGTCCATCGTAGGCCAAGATACTTCAGTCTTCATCTGTACTCTGTAGTTGGAAGTGTCGGACGTTTCGATCTTAGTCCAAAGACTTAAACACATTTGTGGGTCTCTTAAGAGCAAACCAGGAGTTAACCTCTAAGTGCCTCCTCTCTTGGTACTAAAGTTAGGAAAACATCTTAGCCTATTCATACTTAATAGGGCTTGTTACCTCTCTATTGTCTCACCCTGGGCTAAGTTCTAAGGCTGTTGACACTTGTCCAGGCTCATAAGCATGACATTGACGTGGTTTTTGTCTAAGGTTGTTATTGTAAACTGGTTTCTGTCTCAGTACATTGTTATAGACTGGATCCAACTTAAACCCAAGTCCTCCATTGCGATTCATGCATGGATTCTCTTTTCTAACTAATATGGCCTCTTTGACACCTCTCTCAAACCATCTACTTTCTTTCGAGACCTTTAGTACCAAGAGAGGAGCAACTTAGAGGTTAACTCCTCCTTCTGGTTTGCTCTTAAGAGACCCACGAGCGTGTTTAAGTCTTTATTCGCTGAGGAAGATCTTTGGACTGAGATCGAAACGTCCTGCACTTCTACTACAGAGTACAGATGAAGACTGAAGAATCTTGGCCTACAATATTATAACATGGTTTAAAGCTAAAAAAATAAAGAAATAAAAGTTGATTTAGCAGGATATGTCCCCTTTAAGGTACAGGTCCATTCAACTGGTTATCATGGCACACCGGGGCAATCTCATTTTGGTGTTCATTTATTAATTGTCTGTCTTTCCCTACGATCTAACTGTCTGCTTCAAACAAACAATTCATTTCAGTTTTAATCAAACTTAAGTCTATGAAAATGTCATGTTAATTTAGTTGACTGAATCTAAAATGAATTTAATGGACCATTATATTCTGCTTCATGGACGTTCTCACAGATGAACAAAGCACAGTCCTGAGGATTTAAATCATATGAGGCGCTTTTAAAGTGTCACATGTTTTAGTCCTTTCCTTTCTTTTCTTTTTCATTCATATTTTTTTAATGACGCAACATTTTAGTCAGCGAAATGAGCACAGTTTTAAATCTTATTCTCTAGAAGGACCTCGAGTTTCACCCTTCACAGTCAATGTGCAAACAGGAAATCGTCTCGAAAATTGGCCCCTTTGTCGAGCAAAAAGTCAAGATGGCTGACTTTCTTTTGTGCGTTGATCCTCTTGCTACACTCCATATTTGTTCAGTCACTGAGAAGTGTGTAATTACATACGCAGCACACAATGAGATGGATGAGATTGGAAACGTGATGTGTTGCGCCCAGTCAACCAGTGGGCATTTCATTTCCTGCTGAAATCAAATATTAATTACTCTCCTTGTACGCTGCATATATTTAATCACAGCAGACAGAGCGGCGTTGCATTGAGTACAGTCAGGTTTCTTTGTTGTAAAGTGCTTTATTGTTGGAGCCGTTTGGCGAACCATAGACTCATGTGTCATGTCATTTTTATCAGTAATTTTTTACACATCTTCTATTTCCTTTTTGATATACTGTACTCAGCAAAGGAACAAAACTGTGGGTACAGCAAGGAACAAATATACATACAATGTATACAAAACATCACTTTACGGGAGCGGGGAGTTAATGTTGCATCCCTGTTGTCCTCGGAAGTCGGAGCTGGGGAAGTCGTTTTCTTAGTTAGTGTTCCAGTTGGAAAGTTTGAGGATAGTGAATCAAATACAAGTAATATAGCCCTAATTAATTTATCAACTTGCAGATGAGCAGTTTTAATTTGGGAAAGGCCTGTGCCCTCTGCTGGCATTTAGTATTACTACATTGAATATATCATAAGTCCTATAGGTTTGTTTTCTGCATGGACACAAATATTAATAAAACACTAGGGCTAAGAAGTCCAAAGTTGTGGAGCCATGGAAGACAGAGAATGATAATTTGGTGATTAAGTCTAGATCGCCAACCTTTTTTACCTTGTGAGCTACAATCACAAAAATTGCAGCGAGCTACTTATACTTCAAAAGAAACACGTGTAACTAGGACTCTAGGACTGCCAAGATGATCATTCAATACAATAAAAGAATCTGGTTTATACTTAAATGTTTCAACTAAATGTTTGGAGATGTTTTGATCAGAATGACAGAAATGCATCTAAAATTTGACTCATAAAGCGCATGTAGAAATGTAGAAAGCCTTTGGCGAGCTTCTTGGAAAGGGATGGCGAGCTACTGGCAGCTCCCGAGCTACTGGTCTAGATACTAGCCTGACCAGTCAGACTACAGGCTTTACAAGACGTTTAGTCTGGGGGTCAGCGACATCTTAACACGTGTACAAAAACATTCAATTTAACAAGAAATATTGCACCGAAAATGAAATTGTCCTCTTCTGCCAAATCAACAAGCGAACTACTAAACTATTTTAATTAGAAGTTAGAACGATACGCAATTTGAGGGTTCATACTTCCTCATTTAAGTGCCGCATTACAAATCTGCATCTGTGTTTGGCCCAGTGTTCACAACATCAGGTAATGATTGGCTGTGAGCAGACCTTCAGACACACCTCCTTTTGAAAGAAAGCAGGAGCCTAGTGTGGCCAGACTATCGTGATACTAACTTGGCGCCCGAGTTGAAAAGTCAGGGGCCAGAGGAAAGCTCATTTCTGCAACCAATTTGTGCGTCAACAGATCCATGCATTTCAGCTGGAGCACATATACTGATACATGGGCCTTCTATCCATGGACATAGTCACGTGACAAATAACCATTACATCTGCCGTGTCCCACACCACTCCTTTTCTCTCACCCGTGTCACTTTCAGAGCTCTGTACAAAGTAGCCTGAAAAGAAAATCTGAATATTGAATATTTCACATATAGGCCTATTCAACAGTGGTGCAGTATGTTAAGTGTTTGCCCTCAAACCTCAGTAATACTGGATCTTAGGCCTTATGCAGCAATGAATCACTGCTCAACACAGTCAACTACTGTATAACTCAAGTTCAACCAAAGCAAGGCCATGTTTGCTTACATCATCTGAAGCTGCATTCAGATCACTTCACTTTGTCCTGTTGTGAGAAGCAGGTCAAAGTGAACCTGCTTCTCAGGTTCACTTTGACTCCACTCCAGTAACAGTGTGTGTATGTATGTGTGTTAAAAAAAAACACATCTTTTATTACTTGCTACTTAAAGATGTCCTTATCTCTCGTATTTGATGTGCGGCGTGGGCCTGTCTTGTAGCTGATGCTGGTCTCCTTATTCCATCAATGAATATGCATAATTAATGTTAAAGGTCGGAGCATAGTGGCGTGTCAATCTGCGACTGTGCATCTGCTTTACTATATATTTAAACTTAATATCTATTCATATTCCCCATGTTCATTTTTTTCTATTTTTTTGTTTTCATACACACAAAAGTGTAACGAAAACAGAGATACACACTGTTAATTGTCAATTCATCCACTCTGCTATGTTTAGTTTAATTTAGTTTATTGAGAACCACATTAGCTCCTGACGAGACTCAGGAGCTACTCTGCCTGAGCAACACATTTACTTAAGTAAAAGTATCAGATTCAAATCCTGCTTAAGGAGAAGTATAATAGTATCCACTTTCAAATATACTTTTTAGTTAAAAGTAAAAGTATTTGACACAGAGATTTTTTTTTTTTTCATTTTTTACTATTGATAGAGATACAGTTGTGGCCAAAAGTTTACATAATCTTTTGGCCATTTTTCATAGAATATGAATGACAACACAAAAATGTTTTTTATTCATTCATGGTTGTGTGAATTTATTGTAAAGAAATAGGCCACCGTTTCCATACTGAGATATGTTCTTTCCTGAGCTTAGATGAGTTGATGCGTACCTGTCTGGTCTTCACCAGGGACACACCCCTCAGTCACGTAAAAAGACCAAAGATATTGTTAGCATCTATCTCTCCCAGCATATTCCTCTAAACCAGGTCAAACAAAGACTGATTGAGTCGCTGGTGTTTTAAACTTTAAAATGATGATGTTTATTATGATGCAGCTATAGGTTTATGTTTTACTTTGTTACTTTCCACCACTGCTGAAGGGTTTAGCGTATTGTGCTTACATTCAGATCAACCAGCCTTGTGATGTTTGTCGTGCCACAGTAAATTACATGTAGCTGTGCAGAGGACAGGAGTTAATTGGGATCACAGGAGCCGTGAGAGTTCCAAATGAGTTTCTCAGAACATGTGTCCGTGGATCTAAACTGCCCGGAAAGCCAATTGCGATGTTTCTGTTTTAACTTTCTGCTCACTGGGTTCAAGGTAGAAATTAAATGGATAAGGAAAAGATGTTTCAGTTCGTCGGCTTGGTTTTCACAGCTTTTGGTGCAAATGGCTTCTCCGAGCAGTGCAGCGACGACGGGAACAGTGTCAACTCTGTTCCAAATTGGAGCTTCTTTTAAGAATTTGTAGAGGAAAACTTTTGGATTGTTTTACTGGCAGAGGACGCCACATGAATTTAGCCAAGTGTTGTATCTGAACATTTCAAAGTTGAGTCTTATCATAACTGGCCAAATGTTGATAATTAGCGCCTTTTTTTGCCCAACTACAATGGACTTATAGCCACAATGCTTTAAGCTAAATGTAATGCAATCTGTTAAACTAAAAGATATTAAATACATGCAGATGTTCAGTATTTGACTAAAAGATGGGTTAAGAAACTTGAGGAGTAACAGTAAATTAAGATCTGAAATTAAATTTCTCCCCAGAACTACCCAGAGCGAGCCTGGCTAAATATCACAAGTGAATATTTAGTCTGGGAACCACCCATTCATTTTCTCGTAGGAGAGGTGTGGTTTATGATTGTGCATAGCCGTTTATTGTACCCGGTAACGTATGAGCCTCAGCTAATCCAGTCTGTCCAATAATACGCGTCATCGTCTTTCTGTCCCTCCCCGTTCTGTGATTGGTCCCCAAATCCCTGCGAAGATTTCGGGCCTTGGTTTCCAGGCTGTCAAGCAGTTCGAACATATTCGAGCACGAGCAGCATGGGTATTCCCAGGCTAACCCAGAGCAGGTCCAGTGATGTGTTATGGACTTGCAAAGGACATGTCTGTGTTCTGTCAATTGAGAAAATACATATTGGAGCACCTTAGAAAGAAAAAAAGAAATGGCCAAGTTGGACAGGATTAACTCAGAATTGTGTGAGTGAAAGAAAATACTTCTTGTATGCAAGATGAACTCCAGGTTAACCCTGGTTTAGTGGTACTATGATTATGAAGGTGGATCACTTTTTATCTGGGTAGATTACCTTAGCACATAACATGCTCTGGACAAGGTTAAGTTCTGTATAAGAGCAAAAGATTTCTGACCAATCAGAGGAGAGAATCATCCGCTCTTTAAGCCTCAGTGTGGAGTGAGGAGCAAAGGGGAAATGGAAACAGTATATTAATGTGTGCATGATTTTTATGTAAGTAGTGAAATCAGGTAGCAACTTTTTCCATGTGTTTTACAGATGCAGATTGTAGACGACTTCTATAACACAATATTATGTCTTATATTAAACATGTAATAAAGATTATCAGTAGAAAAATAGGCTGGTATGAGTGCTAGTGCTACAGAGGCTCAAAAGTGTCGAAGGAATACAGGTGCTCTCAAAGACAAGGCCATCAAGTATTCACAACTAGGAAAAAACACTTGCTGAGACCATACCATGAGAGTGTGAGGCAGGAAGTGTATTAGAAAAATGTCTAAAAGTCCTTTGGCGCGTTTCGACTTACGTTTTCATCCTTCAAAAAGCTCTGATGAAGACGTACTGTATGTACGTAAGCATTGTATGATATATTTGTTAGGAATTTAGAGACTTCCATATTCAAATGAACTGTCTCCATGGTGTCGCTGGCTGTGATTGGTCATTTAGTGCTTGACTTCACCTGTTCTATGTGAATGTGCTCCCAAAACCACAGAGAACCCAGGGTTAAATCAGCAGCTGGTCGTGCACTTAGCAAGATCCAGAAATAACCATAGACCGCCTAAAACAATGGACATAGGGGGCATGGCTCTCATTCATGCTGCACTTTTGTTTTTGGAGCCGCTTCCTTAATAACTGTATGATGAAAATAAGTCTGTGTAAATAAATAAAATGTCTGTTTGTTTTTGTGTCATGACATTGACACAAGACTTACTGATTTAAATAAATAAATACAGATTAATTTTGTAATACATTTTTTCTTTCATTTTCTCCATAATTTCAGTATGTGATTTCACCAATGTGCGGCGATGAACAAATGCAGAGGATATGTTTTTCCATTGAATATGTCCCTGAAAATCCAGACAAAGATGACAGCGAGGCCCAAGGCAGCAGCGAGCAAATGAATGCACAAGGCCATCATGGACTGTACCTTTGATGCTCATTTTGAAAAGGATGAAAGTGGAAGTAATACTGACAGTAATACCATTGTGACCGTTTAATAACAACAGGTGTGGTGGTATTCGTAGTGCAGATTGAATTATCGACTGTTCAATCAATCAGTCAATCAGTCAATTTATTTTTGAATTGGCCGATATCACTAAAGGAGTCATATCAAAGGGTGTTCCAGACACACAAAAAAGATCAAACAAATGTTCCAAACAGATGTAATGTCTAAACAAAACAAGCCTATATCCCCCATCCTTAGACCCTTCTCCGTGGCTGGTGTTGATTTGGTTGAGGACGTTTCTCTTCGATCTACAGCTTCTTCTTTGCTCTTGCGAACTCCCATGAACCCTCAAGCACCTGATCGATGGTATAAAGCTGGTCCAGTGCAATTAGAACAAAAAAGACACTCCTCTTTCTGAATCTGAGTCACAACTAACCTCCAGCATAGAGTGTCCTGGTTCCACGTGTGCACATGGACACCCTTGTGCTCGAACCCATGGTGTTTTTATAGACAGACTGTGGATGGCACTGAAGTCCAATAACAGAAAACTACTCGGGTTCAGATCAGGCAGGCCACTCTTCTTGTTGCCAATGGGCATTGGAGTCCCCAGTCAGATCATTGTCAATGACCTTTTCCAGAGACATCAAGAAGGCTGGGTACTCCACACACTGTTGGCCCACAGACCCAGACAACAGTGAGCAACCTGTACTTGACCCGAAGGTGTAGGGATGCAACCCTCTTGTTTACTGGGGTAAACACTAACACATGGTGGCTGAGCTGGGGAGCATACAAGCAACAAAAAGAAAAGGTGTGTGTCCAGCCCCTCTACAGGAGTTGGGGTCCAGAGCCCAAGCTGTGTGTGGAGGTGAGTCCAACTACGTATATCTAGCCGGTACCTCTGAACCTCACGCACAAGCTCAGCACCCCACCGCCACCAGTGAAGTGACGTTCCCCACAGCCAGATGCTGTGTAGGTGGACTCCCTTGCGGGTAGTTAGTCCACAGTAGAGCAGACCCACATCATCCATTTGGCAGGAGACGGCCAGGCACCCTTGAGCCTGACCACCAGGGGCTTGCATACAAGCCCCAACCCCACGCCTGGCTCCAGAGTGGGGCCCCGTTGGTGTCATCGTCTTTGTTCTTGAAATATCCATAGGGGTTTTTGGACCTGCCCTTAGTCTGACCTGTTTGCCATCATGCCCCAGACAACAAACTGTAGCTCCTATGGATCATTTGGGCATTCATACTCCCCCACCATGAAAAAGTAGCAGTCCAAGGGTTTTATAGTTGTAGAAATTGGAAGGAATAGTAGTAGTAGTAGTAGTAAAAGTAGTCGTTGTAGTAGTAGTAGTAGGGGTTAAGTAACTTGAGGAGAAACAGCATGTAGTGGAGGAAAGTTTGAATAAGTATGGAGTTAAAAGGTGATTTTGTAAGTCCTTCTGTTGCTTTATAGCTCCACTTCTTGTGAATTAGAATCAATGCCAACATTACAACAATAATCACCACTGTATGACCTTCTGTTGTGCACCGCCTCCTTCCGTGTTAATCTGACTCGGGACTGCATGCTTCATAAACAAACGCAAAACAATTTCCCTGCTAAATTACCAGCAGGAGTCACCAAGGATGTGCAGGGGATGAGCGCATATCCGACAACTGTTTGAATTCACGACCATACTCTGTCTCCAGACTCCACTTTATAGTTTTATTTTTCATTTCTACACTGTGAAGGACAACCTTGCGTGGTTAAATCTGTGGAGTATCTCATAACAAATATGTCTGGCTGTGAAAAGCTTTTAAACATTTTCGAAACATAATGCAGTGTACGCTTTAGAGATTGGAGTGTTTGCAGCAGAAAAGGATCACCCAGGAGAACATGCCAAGCCCAAACGGCAAATCCACCCTGGACCTGCTGCATCATCAACAGTTTCAGAGCCACGTTTGGTTCTTTAGCCCTGCTCTTGCATCTCTTTGTTTTGTATTTGTTCCATATTTTTGAGCCTGGTTCAGCAGAGGCAGCTGACAGTGTCCCGAGTGGGCCTATGTCTCTAAGTAAGCACAGATTCTAAATGTGTGCCAAATGTCAAAATAGACGATGTCACACACAGAAACAGCTGATTGGCCGCGTAGATAAAGCGCTGCAAACTCATAGATCCACAACCACAGAAAGAAAAGGCTTAGAGCAGGCCTTTTTTCGATGGAGGACCAAAATTAGTGGGTAAAGGGCAAAATGCAATACTGTTTTGCATGTAGAAAGACTAAATGCAAACATGTATATGGTTAAATATCCTTCAATTACTGTGCTATTGCATAAGACATGATGTTTTGGTGCCCATATGTGCTATTGGCAGTATATTCAGTGCACTGTTGTGGATTTTTGCAAGTAGAGTATAGGAAAAACCAAGAGAATATTGTCAAGAATCAAGTGTGTATTTATTACACATGTGCATATGGAGAGACAGTCACACACAGTACATGCCAGCACAGTGTATCAATGAGGAACTCAGAGTGAGACAAACATGAAAAGATAGACAGAACAACAGACACCAGAGACATGGTGTAAATCAAAATAGGCCAGATGACTCATTTTGTTTACTGTATAGATTGTCCCCCAATCTATCTGCAAAGACGACCAGAGAACATGGTGTGACGTGGTGTGATGAGATACAGGCTAGGCTGTGGCGTCAGGACGAGAGGCCTCTATCAAAGTGGGTCAGCCTGGTGACCATTTGGTTAGGCCCAGCAGGATGCCCCTATGATCAGACTGTACCCCATAGGATTGTCTTTGTATATAATTTTGCCATAAGAGCACAAATCGTACATAAGTACATTTTTCATAAAAATCTAACACCATCTCATGGACCGAGTCAAACCCCCAGGAGGGCCGAATTTGGCCCGCAGGCCCCACTTTGGGCACCCCTGGCTTAGAGCATATGACCTATATCACAACATCCATCTGTGTTTAGGCATAAAAACATCAGAGTAGGTATGTTCAGATGTTTTACGGCAGCCCTGATGGAGCAGGGGCTGAATTATCATGTTGCAGCCTGGAGCTCTGGTTGGATACAGGAGGCCAGATCACTTAAAACTACTGTATGCATTCATTCACTAAATGGTAAATAAGCTATTAGTCCTCAATGTATTAACTTATTATTAGATTATTTTCAGGCATTTTAGTCCATGAAAGCAACTGAAGTAATTATGGCATTATGTATCCCATTAAATGCACCCATATTGTACAGCCCAGAACCGGGGTTAGGGTCAGGGTTAGGGTTAGGGTCAGGGTAATCATGTTCCCCGTTAATGTTCCCCATGTCAATAGAAGTGGGGGAACAACGGGCCCGGGGAACATAGGTACGCACCCCCCCAGAACCAGTGGCTGTATGAGTGGTTAGCATGGCGCCTTTATGTTTCATCACAGCGGCCTGTATGACACTCCAGGATCATTTTCTGGGGGGGGCGACTGGGATTTCTTTCTTTTTTTTGTTTGTTTTGCAGTTCCACAATGCACATTTAAATTTGGTACAATTTTAGTTTGTAAGTTTAAGTCTGGCGGATCATTCCGAAGCCTGGCCCCGACGGCTGCTTTAGTCAAGCCTGGCCCGTGGACTGAGACTCAAAACACTAACACACACTTTGAAAATGACACAGATTGGCAGCACAAAGAAAGGCATTAGAAATATAAACCTATTTACAGTGAAGAAAGTAAGTATTTGAACACCCTGCTATTTTGCAAGTTCTCCCACTTAGAAATCATGGAGGGGTCTGAAATTTTCATGGTAGGTGCATGTCCACTGTGTGAGAGATAATCTAAAAAGAAAAATCCAGAAATCACAATCTATGATTTTCTAACAATATATTTGTGTGATACAGCTGAAAATAAGTATTTGAACACCTGTCTATCAGCTAGAATTCTGACCCTCAAAGACCCAGTCCCAGGGACATTGACAGTCATCATTAGCCTCTTCTATTTTCTGACAATTGCTCCAACAGTTGTCCTTTTTACACCAGGCTGCTTGGCAATTGCCCCGTAGCCCTTTCCAGCTTTATGAAGGTCTACAATTTTGTCTCTGGTGTCTTTTGACAGCTCTTTGGTCTTGCCCATGTTGGTAGTTAGACTTTTGACTGATTGTG
>OMNZ01100150.1:0-10656 GCA_900303255.1 Lesueurigobius sanzi | reverse complement strand
TGCATGACTCTGCATTACGGCTCTGTCTCATTTAAGTTTTATTAAATTTTATTATAAAACAGTGGAGTCTTCACTCTTTGTCTCCATTTTCACCCTCAGACTTACAGTGCACAGGGTCAAAGTGCACCATCTTTAGAGAGTAAAGCCCTGTTCAGACCAAACGCGCGTCATCGCTCATGACACTCAAGGCTTGTTTATACTCCCCCGTTCTCCGTGTGTGTCTGCGTTTAACGCACCTGGCAGCCAATCAGAGAGCTCACAGGAGCAGCGGATACGCACATGTGTCGAACGTGCACCTCCTCCAAAATGTGACTCTGCGTCGAACGCAGGAGCTGTGATTGGTTGAACCATACGTTCCACCAGGAAACAGAAAACAAACACCTTCAATCTCCCACTTCCAAGTGATTTTCCATCAATATATTTGTGTTGTGACTTTCTATGTTAAAAATATAAATAAATATAAAATACTTTGCAACGTGAATGCAGGGGAGAAACGCGGAAGTTCAAACGACTGGGGCTGGCGTCTTGAGAGCAGCAAGACGGTGGGCGTGACCAGCCGCGGGAGTATAATCTGGCCTTCATTCTTGAACGCGCGAATGTGCCAAAGACATGGATGCACATTGACGCAGCTACAGCTTTGACGTTGGACCCCTATGAGATTGATATGGTGTTAGCACCGTCATCATCAGTATCTCCAGTGGCGCTCCTGTTAAGCACCTGCCTGCCACCCCAGAGGCCTGGCTTCAATCCCCGGTGTCTGCAACCTGACAGATCTGTGTGGAGGAATGGGCCAAAATCCCTGCTGCAGTTTGTGCAAACCTGGTGAACGACAGGAACCGTCTGACCTCTGGAACTGTTAAAGGCTTCTGCACTAAATATTAACCCTTTAACCGCCAAAGTTGCCAAAATGCACCCATTTGGCAACTTTTGCGTTACTTTGGCGCCTGCCATTAGGTCAAGAGTGATCTGAACAAACACATTATGTAAAAAAAAAAACAACGGATATCAGAAATAAAGTGGACGTTTAGGTCTAACTTGGAGATGTGAGAGGAACTGGTAAAACATTTATCTGTTGTTCTCTATGGCTAAAAAACAGTTGGCGGTTAAAGGGTTAAAATTGTTTGACTCAATTGATCAAATACTTATTTGACTCAGTAATATACAAAAATATATTAAATAAATCATGCAATATGATTTCCGGATGTTTTGCTAAATCACATGGTGATCAAATACTTATTGGCCTCACTGTATATGGAAAATGAACCAGACTTATAGATTATTGGTGACCAAAGGAACACACATCTTGTTTTTGCTGGATCATTGACAGCTGAAAATTCAGAGGAATGTGCTCCGGCCTGGAACGTATTTTAAACATGAAATCCAGTGAATCTAGACTTGAGTAAATATTTGGGTCACTACTTATTTCTTTATTCTAACGATACTTTGACTTGAGTAAATATCTTCCGGAGAGTCCCAGGGAAGGCCCTCCTGAGTGTGATGTTACAAAGGCACAAAACAACACCGCTGGTCAGGTCACGACTGAATTCCCTTTTATTTAAAGATTTGTCATGTACAACAATGTATTTACAGTCTGCTGTATTTACACACATCAGCAGGGGGCGCTGTAACGTACAAACCTCTGCGCAAAGTCGTCAGGTCGACTTAAATTAAAATAAAACCAGTGCGAGTTCGTTTGAGTCACGAGCTCCGCAGTTCTTTCAAAGTAAGAGCTTCTCTGCAGGCCCTTCAAAAATAAGAGCTTCTCCACAGGCCCTTCAAAATAAGAGCTTCTCCACAGGCCTTTCAAAATAAGAGCTTCTCCACAGGCCTTTCAAAATAAGAGCTTCTCCCACAGGCCTTTCAAAATAAGAGCTCATTCAAAACCTTTCACAATAAAAGCTCATCCAAATCCTTTCAAAATACAAGCTTTTTAAAGTCTTTCACAATAAGAGCCTCCGCTGAACGGCCATTCACAATAAGCCTTTCAAAATAAGATCTGCTGAACATTTCATTATTTCAAACCAGCTCTGGAGCCGTTGGCACATGTTTGAAGTGCAGGCCTTCAGGGTCTCTGGACTAGGGCACCTATTGCGCATGTTTTAGGCTGATCGGGAAAACCACAGAATGAAGAAGAAACCAAAGTCTGAAATTAAAAACTGAAAAAGTCTAGAAAGTCCAAAGAAAACCAGTGCTAAAGCTAATGGTGCCAATCTAATGGTGAAGGAGATTGTAGGATTTGTGAGCAAAGTTTTGAAAGTAAACGGCCCCAGAGCTGGTGTTCAGCAGCAGGCTCTTCTTCATCAGGTCTGGGTACTCTGGGTTTATTTTTATGCCCGTACTTTAACTCTACTTGGTTTGTGAACTAAATTATTGGTCATCTAGAACTGGTTCCCAAAGCTCGTCTGCAAAACAATTAAAATGAGGAAAAACACATTTTAAAAGGTCATTTTGTAAATTGTTGCTTCTGTAAATCAGTCATTGCTATTCATTAAGCTGTAAGCATAACAAATCCATTTAAATATAGTAAAGTATTATTATTGGGGTTCCGAGGGATCTGCAGAACGATAAGGGGCCTCAGGGGGTCGGACTTTGGGAATGGCTGATCTAGAACCACAACAGAACAAGAATTTATTCCATAAGAGACGATTTCTTTTCATTATTAATCATTCAGAAGAAACTAGTTTGGTTTAACGCAGTGGATCTCAACTGGTTTAGTTCCATCACTCTGTAAGGACAACCGTGAGCCAAACATCATTTCATATGTTCAATAGATAACACATTATTATTGAATAAACATTCAACTGAAATCATGAGGAAAATTATCCATTTCAATGGACTCAGGGCTATGTGCTTTTGCACCAGGTAAATATTCTAAAGAAATGCTCCCCCATAAGACCCACTGAAAATGCCTCCATGAGCCACTTTTGGGTCCCGAACCACCAGTTGAGAACCACTGGTTTAATGGTACCCAGCCCCTAGACCTTTCCTGGACCCAAATCTGGCCTCAGCTCCAGACTCTCCCATAGATCCACATTTACACACAACCTTATGTTACAGAAGTGACTTTACATAGTCTTAGTCCTGGTTTAGACCTGGCCTGGATCAGTCTGCACACCGCTCCCCTTAGTCCTGGTTTAGACCTGGCCTGGGTCAGTCTGCACACCTTTCACACAAACACCACATTGCTCCCTTTAGTCCCGTGTCAGTCCTGGTCTAGACCTGGTTTAAACCCTGGTCTGGAAAGGATTTAGGTAGAACTTTGAATTATTCAGTAAAAAATACATTACATTTGGCACATAAACACCAGGTCCAAAACCAGGACTAATCTGGGACTAAACCAGGACTCACTCAAGTGTACAGGAGACGTCTACAAATTCTAAATAAGGTCTTAATCAGGCCAGGACTAAACCAGGACTAAACCAGGTGTAAACCAGGTGTAAACCAGGTGTAAACCAGGTGTAAACCAGGTGTAAACCAGGTGTAAACCAGGACTAATGTACCGTTAAACCCAACCACCCACAGATTTCAAAACCTACCTTCTAATATTCCCATCCCAATTTTCATCTTCATTCTTTTTCCCTCGTACCTGGACCTCTGACCACGCCCCTTGACCTCTGACCACACCCCTCGCTCGCTAATGTGCAGTAACTGATTAAGTACCATTGTAAAAACTCCATAAAAAACAGGTGAAAGAAAGCGCTGGGAGGCGGGACCGTCCGTCCAAACCGTGATCCTCCAGTTTTAGCAGGTTCGACACACAGCAGTAGGATATTCTCCAGCACAAACCCATTTCAGGAAGTTCAAATCATTCAAAAATCAAAATGTCAAATACGAAAAAAGGAGAAAGATTGGATTCAGTCAGTAAAATGTGAAACAAAGCAGGAACACAGGAGTTATAAAACAGGTACGTCTGGACCGGGCTCAACAACAGAACACACTTAAATAAATTAGGGTTGATATATTGTCTGTAGATGTCTGAAAGAGAAATGTAAAGGACTGATACATGGATGAAGGCCAGACGCTGCAGGCCACGAAGGAAACCAATTCAATCACGTGAAACATAGAAGTATATATTATTACTGAGAGGAAAATGGAGTTACAATTGTTTCAGTCAAAATAAGCTATTTTATGTGTAAAAGTGGCCTATATTTTTGGTGATGAAATGTAAACAATGGGTAAAGCCAGTTTAAAAGTGTGGCTTTATTTTGTTGATATATTAGTTACAAAGATTTGTTCAGAGGGTATTGGGATATTGTTTAGTTTATGAATAAACTAGTTATTAGTGAATAAATCTGTAAATCGAATTTCACCTTGTTTATTTGGATTGAAACTCAATAAATCAGGTAATAATGAAACATTCCACTGAACAAACCTTCAGAATAAAGTTCAGAGTCTGTGGGAAGTTAAGTTTCCCTATAGTTCTGTGGAGAAACATTGAATCAGTGAATAATTACACTCCTCCTTG
Organism: Lesueurigobius sanzi; assembly: GCA_900303255.1. Lineage (NCBI taxonomy): Eukaryota > Metazoa > Chordata > Actinopteri > Gobiiformes > Gobiidae > Lesueurigobius > Lesueurigobius sanzi. The sequence continues at coordinate 6,191 of OMNZ01100150.1, read as the reverse complement.
TAAAGATGAGGTCATTTATTTGTTTCCAGGTCAAAGTTCATATGTTCAGAGCAAACTGGACCTGAAACCTAAAAATTTTAAAAGGAGTTTTGCTGCATTGTCTCCCCTTAAATGAGATAAAGTCTAAGGTGCAAAAATACATCATTTTAAGAATAGTGAGTATCTAAAAGTAGAAATAGTACAAAATAAAAAGTAATAAATGAATTGGGACACACGTACCACAGATTGAGAACCACTCGACACGTCTTATATGCAATAAATTCAAAAAGGAAAAAAGTGAATGAAATCAAAGTATGAACTAAGGTCTAGGTTGTGTTCATGTTCTAGAACTCTTTCAGGAGCAGCTGCCAACAATAGGATGGAAGAGAAAAAAGTCCAAATGTTCCCACTGACAGCGATGTCCTTCCTACTGACCAACATCACACACGTTTCTGAATATTGTCTCCACTTCTGGACTCCTTTATGAGACAATAATCAGACCTTAGTTCATATGAGCTACAGAGGAGACACTGGGCTTTGTGACAGTTTTTGTTTCATGTGGATTGGCCCAGGGATTACGGAGAAATTAATATAAATAAACTAAGAGAAGAAATGTGCATTTTGACAGGTACCAGACCTATTGTGAAGTGGACAGATACAAACGTGAGAGAACAGGAAGGGCATCTGACATCTACAGACAATACTTTAACGTATCTTTGACCAAACCCCTCTGAACAAAGTGCTGTTCGTGTACCAAAAGAATAAATAAAAAGTCAGAGAAAAGAAAGGACTGAAGGATACAGGAGTCATGTTCCGCACCGACAACAGGGGGCGACACATCCACAATAAATACTCCTCTTTCAGCAAAAATGTGGATATAAAAAAAAGTCAGGTTCGTTTGTGGTTATGGCACTACAGCGGGTCCAGAATCCAAGGAGAACTTGTCCAAAACCTCCAGAAAATTTCATGAAACTTTCCCGAGAAAAGAAGTGTGTATTTGGGAGTTGGTTGGTCCGGGTTCTGTCGGCTAAAGTGCAGCAGTGCAGTGGCCTCGTGCCAACACAGGCCGGGGCATCTGGAGCATTTTTATGGAACTTTTTAAATGAAGCCAAAAAGGAGATTCAGTTTCTATGGACTTTATGGCACAGGTTTGATCAGGCTTTAAAGCCAGACGCTGCAGGTGAAGAGGGACATCATATCAATGGTTATTACTGTCATAGTTTTCACAACAAAATGCCATTTTATGTTTTTATATCAAAATAAGGATTTTTTATGTTGAAAAATGGCCAAAATAAACTATATCCAGAAACAAAAGCCAAAGGCTCCAATTTATGGTTTTATTCTGTTGATATAAAGAGTTGCCCTTTTTTCATTTCCTACATAATTATGTGTTCATTCATAGTTCAATGACTTCAATGAGAATCATACAACGGAAACAGTCTGGAAAACAAAATAAAAAGTGACCCAAACCTTTGAGCACTAGTGTACGCACTATGTCCCAGTGTGGTTTGAGGGCACTGTGTCTAATTGTGAACATTATTAGTTTCTTGGCTGCAGCGTCTCGCCTTCATTCGGAAAAATATGTCGGTTCATTTCTGGGAGCCAGCCCATAATTAGATAATCGCTGAAATGTCAAAGTTAAATGAGTAATATTAAGTTTAAAGTTGACATAACCGCATCATTTAGCAAACAAGTCTCACAAGAACAAATGAACCGAGTATCAGCACAAAGATGGTATATTATTGTATATGGCACGTTAATATGGTATATCAGTCTCTAGAATCCTCACTGGAAACTCATCCATTTCCAGGACGTTTCCACAAACAGATTAAGTTTAAAGACGGAGGAAATGAAGAGTTTTTGTTTTAGTTTAAGGCGAGACGTTGCAGCGAAGAAATGGTCAGATCATTTTCCTTCATCTGGGACACAACAACATACAGTATGTTGGGAAATATTCCAACAGATATGTTGGGAAATATTCCAACAGATATGTTGGGAAGTATTCCAACAGATATGTTGGGAAGTATTGGTTGAGTTTTGTATATTACTTAGAGATCCAGCTTTTTTGCTTGCGATACTTGGGGTTTGAATATCAACTGATACCTGATACTGTAAGATTTGATTGAAACTATTGTTTGTTTATTGTTTATTCAAAGAAACTGCAGTGAGTGAAAAATCTGAGCATTAATGCAGTATAAATATCTTTTATCAGTGATTCTGTACAGCAGGGGCCACACTTTTTCAGCTCAAGAGATACTTTCAAAGTCAGCGAGGCCTGGAGATGTTTACGAAGGGGACTTTTTACCAGGATTGTTATAATTATTTTGTTTTTCATTTGTTATAATTATGCACTATTTTAACATTAAAACATTTTGAAAATTACCTCATCAATTAAATAAAACTATAATGTATAATACTACGGAGAGAGAACATTTTCAAATTGATAAATGTTAATAAAATGACACTGTAGTAGATTTTTATGAATTGTAGGCCACAGATATTTATTAATAGTTTTGGGCCTCTGGGTGCTCCATACACAGGGCCACAAATATCATTACCCCAAAGATTGTTCATATTGTCCAAAATAATTATCTAAAAAATAAATAGCAGACCGGAGGTTTACCTGCAGACCGGAGGTTTACCTGCAGACCGGAGGTTTACCGGCAGACCGGAGCCGCTGCATATTCAGGACCACACATTCTACTGCTGCCACTAAACTACTAACGCCAACGGCAGCAGATGAAGCACTGAGGACACTCAGCAGCTGCTCAAACATAATGGCAACAGTGCTGTCATTTAGCCTTTAGTGGAGTCAGAAGTCCAACAGAATCTAATGTAAAGGTGATCAGAGCAACCAAGTAAATCCCTTCCTCAGTCAGACACTCTCTCTCTTTCTCCCACTCCTTGTCCCAAATTACAGGCGAGCTCTGCCTGCCTGACAAACTTAAAGACTTAGTTATGGAAAATTCTAGAGCGGACTGTAATCATCAATTAACTATGCCAGCCATGGGGCGCAACTAGCAGCGGCGTTTCCAAGGCTATATACAATGAACAGGACCAAACCAGGTCTACACCAAACCTAAGCCAGGTCTAAACCAGGACTCAGTACTTCTCCACTCCTGCAGCATGTGTAAATTGATGATACTGTATATAATAAGCATTAGGTGCTTGTCAGGAGCCTAAATGGGTTTTATTAGAATAAAAATAAATATCAGGCTATAATTAATTTAAATTAATGACATTTTTCAAAACACAGCTTTATTATATTAAGAAAAAGGATATTATTACAGATTATCCATAAATTGATTTAACCTTTGCATTGGCAATTTTATTTTTCCAATAAGACCTGGGTGGATTTTAATTCATGAGCCCTGACCTGGTGCTTGTCTTTTACAGTTCCTTAACATAATACATTACAACTGAAAGTAGCAGATTGAACTGAAACAATATCTGCTGCTGTTGAGCTGAGAAATGTTTTAATGTATAATCCCTAGATAGCCTCAATATGACCAAACAGTACCTTGTCATTTAAAATGAACAGCTAAATTCAAAACTTCTTACATGTTTATAATATAAAAGCACTGGTCTGTTCCTGGGGATTGGTTTCGAAGTTATAACTATCTGGAAATAGTCTGTAAAAAAGTGTTGGAGTTTTACGTTTTTCTAAATTTTGACACCACTATTTTCCCTTTTACTGCAAATGAATATCGGCTCCAAATACAGTATTGGTTATCGGCTCCTGGACCACTATCGGTCGACCCCTAATTTTTACACACCACTGCACACTGTTTCTTTGTCCGTTTTACACAAATATTTTGCCCCATTTGTGGAAAATTCCAAATTTGACTCAACTCCTCTGTTTAATCTAATGTTTTCAAATATTTCCAAATGATAAAAGAATAGATTTGTTGCATCAATTGTACAATATTGTGTCCCAACTTTCCAGATTAGAATATTTTGTGACCTATTTCTGGATGTGTGATTTTGGACCAAAATAGCAAAGGAAATGCTTCAATGCTGATCTTCATGTAATGTAACTTTTAATTTCTCATGTCTGTCTCTAAGGTGTAAGGTGGTCACCCTCGGCGTCTCGCCTCAAAACTTTTTATTCATGGGAAAAATTGAGATTTCCTCACTAAACCCAAGGGTGGCACGGTTGAAACTGAATCTACAAATATTTCAAACTTTTTGTTCAGCTGTTTTTTTGTTTTTTTTTAAGCTCCGACTCCGCCCCTAGCTCCGCCCCTCGACTCTGCCCCCCTCGGTCTCAGTGCGGCTCCTGTGTCCGTGATCCGGCTGTTTCCTCCTCGGACTCTAGGCTCTGTCTGGGATCAGGGCTGGTTCTGCTCGGGTCCGAAAGCGCTTCGTTGGACTCTGCCCCCTCCATGCCAGACCCCGCCCCCTCCATGCCAGACCCCGCCTCCTCCGGACCGGTTCTGCTCCCGTCAAAGTCTGGACCGGGCTCTATACTTGGTTCTGGACTGGGTTCTGGTTCTCTGCTAGTCTCCTCTGGATCGTTACCTGTGGAGGATATGGAGATCATGAATATTAATGTACATCATGAAAAATATTAGTGATGGAACTCATGGCTCTTTGACCGGAGCCGGATCTTTGTGATCCACTCAAGAGTCGTTCACAAGACTGCTCATTTTTACATACAAATATTTCATGTTAGTTCACAGAGGTGAGGGGTGTGTTGGGGGCGGGGCAGGTGAGGTGTCCATGTAATGAGAATACAACATGGCCGAACAATCTTTCTGCTCACTGTGGCTTAAAATATTCAATGAGTCACCAAGAATTTCACTTTTTTACTTTAAAGGTGGCCACACTACAGGATTTTTAATCTTTTGAGACTAAACATCTGTGCACAGACACTTAAGGACAGACATGAGGACACACATACACACACATGGAGTCCCACCACAGATCAATCCATGAGAGAAAGTTTTAATTGAGCCACGCCTCCTCAGACTAAAAATCTGGCTAAAAATCCTCTAGTGTGTGTCCAGCTTTACTTTCAAGATCTCTTCCCCTTGGCCAGTGTAGGGCAAAGACCACTTCCTGTTGGCCAGTGTGGGGTAAAAACCACTTCCTGTTGGCCAGTGTAGGTTAAAGATCACTTCCTGTTGGCCAGTGTAGGGTAAAGATCACTTCCTGTTGGCCAGTGTAGGGTAAAGATCTCTTCCTGTTGGCCAGTGTAGGGTAAAGATCTCTTCCTGTTGGCCAGTGTAGGGTAAAGATCACTTCCTGTTGACCAGTGTAGGGTAAAGATCGCTTCCTGTTGGCCAGTGTAGGGTAGAGATCTCTTCCTGTTGGCCAGTATAGGGTAGAGATCACTTCCGGTTGGCCAGCGTAGGTTAAAGATCTCTTCCTGTTGGCCAGCATAGGGTAAAGATCACTTCCTGTTGGCCAGTGTAGGGTAAAGATCACTTCCTGTTGGCCAGTGTAGGGTAAAGATCTCTTCCTGTTGGCCAGCGTAGGGTAGAGATCTCTTCCTGTTGGCCAGTGTAGGGTAAAGATCACTTCCTGTCCACATTTATGTGTAAATTTAAATTCATTAAAAATAGTTCATAATTTAGTGTGTTTCATAAAAATGAATTCTTCTTCTAAAAGGTTTCCAATCACAGGCCTCTTCTACAGATCCTGGGTAGAGTTTGGGGGATTTCACGCGAGAACGATGAGGAAAAATGCTCCTTTCTGCTGCTGCCTCAGAAATCCTTAAAATACAAATACAACAATTTCCTCTTCCAGGATGAAAGTGTAGACCCCGGGGGTCTTGTTCACGAGTGAGGGACGGATGGAGCGGGAGATCGACAGACGGATCGGTGCAGCGTCTGCAGTGATGCGGTTGTTGTATCGGACTGTTGTGGTGAAGAGGGAGTTGAGTCGAAAGACGAAACTCTCGATTTACCGGTCGATCTACGTTCCTACCCTCACCTATGGTCATGAGCTTTGGGTCATGACCGAAAGGACAAGATCCCGGATACAAGCGGCCGAGATGAGTTTCCTCCGCAGGGTGGCTGGGCGCACCCTTAGAGATAGGGTGAGGAGCTCAGTCACCCGGAGGGAGCTCGGAACAGAGCCGCTACTCCTCCACGTCGAAAGGAGCCAGCTGAGGTGGCTCGGGCATCTGTTTCGGATGCCTCCTGGTCACCTCCCTCGAGAGGTGTTCCAGGCACGTCCCACTGGGAGGAGGCCCCGGGGAAGACCCA
>OMNZ01100144.1:0-12602 GCA_900303255.1 Lesueurigobius sanzi | reverse complement strand
GTCAGCCTCTAGGCCCCTCCTCTCTTAGTGAACCAGCAGGAGGAGTCAGCCTCTAAGCCCCTCCTCTCTTAGTGAACCAGTAGGAGGAGTCAGCCTCTAAGCCCCTCCTCTCTTAGTGAACCAACAGGAGGAGTCAGCCTCTAAGCCCCTCCTCTCTTAGAGCTAAAGGTAAAGTACTTAACGAGGGTCCATTGTCTCCCTGAGCTACTCTCTAAGTCGTTGATTCTGCCTATGGCCCTGCTGCTCTCAGTCGTCCAGGCTCATTTACATGACAACGAGTCGGTTTCGCTCTGAGGTTGTTATTTCCAATCGGTTTGTGTCTCAGTAAGCTCAGACCTGGTTCAGACCTGTTTCAGTCCTGGTTCAGTCCTGGTTTAGACCTGGTCCAGACCTGGTTTAGATCTGGTCCAGACCTGGTCCAGACCTGGTTCAGACCTGGTTCAGTCCTGGTTCAGACCTGGTCTTGACCTGTTTCTTGATGTTTCTGCAGGACATTTGCATGCAGGCCTACCTCTCCTGGTTCAGTCCTGGTTCAGACCTGGTTCAGACCTGGTTCAGTCCTGGTTCAGACCTGGTTCAGTCCTGGTTCAGTCCTGGTTCAGACCTGGTTCAGACCTGGTTCAGTCCTGGCTCAGACCTGTTTCTTGATGTTTCTTGATGTTTCTGCAGGACATTTGCATGCAGGCCTACCTCTCGCTCCGCTCGCAGTCCCAGCTCCTCATCACGCTCTTCAACATCATGCTCCTCACTGGGATGAGGGAACTGAGCGCAGCTGAGGACATGAAGTATCTGCGAGAGGTTCTTCAGGAGGGAAAGAGCGAGGAACAGGCCAGAGCCTTCTTCCTGGAGCAGATTGAGGTCTGCGAGAAACACGGCTGGACCGTCCAGACCAACTGGTGGATCCACATCCTCATGGGCATCAAGGGGTAGACCTGGGTTAGACCTGGGTTAGTCCTGAGTTAGTCCTGGGTTAGTCCTGGGATAGTCCTGGGTTAGTCCTGGTTTAGTCCTGGGATAGTCCTGGGTTAGTCCTGGTTTAGTCCTGGGTTAGATCTGGATTTGTCCTGGCATCATAATTTGGAGTTAAATGAGACTAAAATTATGACAAAAATCTGTAGATATTGTGTTCAACTTATAAAAACTAAATGAAAAATAGAAATTTGAGTGACTGTGGAATAAAGAGCAGAAAACTGAAACTGAATACAATTTCAAAGTATTCTCCCCAACACTGGGGACATGGGACAGAGGGCTCAAAACTGGGACAGTCCCGGGTAAACTGGGACATCTGGTCACCCTAGATAATAATAATGTCCTGCTCTGTCTGCGTTCTGGTGACTCTGTTTCTTTTGGGCTGTGATGATTTTGTGTCTTTATATTCTGTGTTCTTTAGTATTTGTGTATTTGTGTATAAAGTCGTGTTGTGAAGTACTTTTGTCTGTGAAAGCTGCCACATGAATAAAATGTACTGACTATAATAAAGCCACACAGAGTTCCTCTCAGTCGTCCACGTTCTTAAGTGGATCTGGATCTGCTGCATCGTGGTCTGATCTGTCTCTGAACCTTCAGACGCTTCACGCCTCGTAATTATGTCACAAATATTGATTTAGTCATGAACAAAGCTCTTCCATCAGCACAGTGTTAACTCCAGCTGGAACATGGTTAGCTGACGGCTAGCTAGCTCCCAGCTGTTCATGGGGCGGCAATAACACCTTCGATGCAGGATTATCATCAAATACTCCTTCCTTTATTGTAGGGTTGTCTTTAGGCTTTAGAATAGTTCCACCAGTGAGAGCAGCTCATACTGTCGCTGACAGGACAAAAGATCACATCTTCTGATTTGGTTGAAATTGGACACATTGGACTTAATTATTCTTCATATCATTGACATGATTCTTGAAACATTTCAATTCTTTAACGAGTTGCAGAATGTCCCTTGGTCCCAGGGGCATTCTGGTCCCCACCCTCAGTGACAGACTGAGACACCCTCAGTGCAAGATGGAGCAGGTCCTTCATACCCACCGCTGTCAGACTGTACAGTTCTACTGTATAGCTCCATGTGCAATAACAATACTTAATATGTGCAATAACGATACTTAATATGTGCAATAACAATACTTAATATGTGCAATAACAATACTTAATATGTGCAATAACAATACTTAATATGTGCAATAACGATACTTAATATGTGCAATAACAATACTTAATATGTGCAATAACAACACTTAATATGTGCAATAACAATACTTAATATGTGCAATAACGATACTTAATATGTGCAATAACGATACTTAATATGTGCAATAACGATACTTAATATGTGCAATAACAATACTTAATATGTGCAATAACAATACTTAATATGTGCAATAACGATACTTAATATGTGCAATAACAATACTTAATATGTGCAATAACGATACTTAATATGTGCAATAACGATACTTAATATGTGCAATAACAATACTTAATATGTGCAATAACAATACTTAATATGTGCAATAACGATACTTAATATGTGCAATAACATATGTGTTTCCAATATCTACAATGTCACTTTATCAACCGCCTGAATGTAAACAGTCATTTATTATACAGTATATTACCTGCAATGATGATACAATATTTTTTATTCTCCATTTCATATAATACGACCTAGAGTTTATTTTTTATCTTATTTAGTGCATATGAGATGTTTGTATAGTTTATTTACAGAGAGACGCTAAGAGACATTTTTTATTTTTTATTATTACTTTTACCTGTTATGTTTCTTCTTGATGGCACGTTTCCTGACTTTGTGCCCCCCTGTGTGATCCTGTTCTAAGAACTGTTGTGACAAGTACATTTCTCCATTGTGAGGTCAATAAATCTTATCTTATCTATGCCCTCGATCTACACACATCACATGAGCAACACTGAGAAAAGTGTCACACACTGTGGAGTTAACTCTTCACACACCCACTGTAGAGAGGTGAGGGCCGCAGTGTCATCAGCTGGACTCAGACATAAACAGCTGACCACGGCTCAGCTGTAGAGTTGTTTGGGAGTGAAATGTGGCGAGGTCTGTGCGCGAATAATAAGTAGGTGCTTCTAATAGAGCCACCTGGTGATAGTACACTTTATCAAAGGGTTAAACAGAGTATTAATGAAAAATTACAAAACATGCAGCCCTAATTTTGTCTATAATACCTATATATCTAGATTATCGTTGATTGATCTTTGAGAGATATGAGATAATCGCAGTATCGTCACATCATGAGACAATCGTTATCGTGAGGTACCCTGAGATTCCCACCCCTAAACTTGAGTGTGGAAGGAGGGACTGAGTGTGCAGGGTTACTGAGACATTTGTGAAGACTCCAGGTGCGTTTTTGATGACATCACATAATAACAGTTGATTTTGTATAATATTGGGACAGGGGCTAGTATTGCACCAAATATTTGAAATGGAACAAATGTAAAACAATGACAAGGGTAATCAAACCACATTAAGGATATTTTATTGAGGGTCCATTATTCATTTACTCCACATACTCTGTGTACTCAGTATAGTCATGTAGCCACAGCTGTCCTGGGGCAGCCTTTCCCAGGCCTTTCCCAACACCAACTACACAGACTATAGACATGCACTTTGGGTGAAGTATGTTCCTGAAGGACTCGAAGACCATCGTAGATGCGTGTGATGTCATGGCATGGCCACTAAATATGAAGTATTGATGGTTCTATTTGGAATGAAAAGAACAAAACAAACTCTCTTGGACATTTAACAGGTTAGGTTTATGTTGAGAGGGGACAATATGTCTGCTGTCCTCTGGTAAAGCTAAATGGCTAGCTTATCAGTTAGCAACATGACAAGCTTTGGAGGTGCAGATACCATATTAGACAGGGCTCTAGACAGCGCCCAAAATGGTCACATATGCGACTATTTTTAAGGAGTGTGTGAGTCAAAACAATAAGTGGTTGCATCTGTGCGAGTGATTAAAAAAAACAAAAAACAGTTGATGAGCAACAGAGGTCTATGGTCCCAGCGTCTCCATGCGTAGTCCTGAGAGGCTTCTCTGCAGTCACGCGCGCATACAATTATGTGTCTGTGCGGGGGAAACTGTTTCCTTCCCCAATGTGTGGGAATGCAGCTTACAGGACGAGCGCATGTACGAGGGCAGGAGCAGCGCGACTCGTCAGGTGGACAGTCCGGATTTAGTTTGATCTTACTTAGTTCGCTATGACTCCATCGCGGTTAGAAAATAATGTACTCATGTCATGTTCTGGGCACATGGCCCTCACCCTCTGCTGCTCTGCTCACAGCATCATCATACTGTCTTTTATTCAGACTTGTCTGTTTTAACCAATAAGCAGTTATACTGTATATCCACATGTTATGGTAAATTAAAATAAGTTGATCAATTGAGAGCTGTGCACTTTTTTGTCTTTTTCTCAGTTAGATTATGTTTGTGATAAGGTGATTATTTGACACAAAAAAATGTAATTCCTAAAATACTACAAATGACTGCGATATGGATTAGGGAAAATCCATATCACTAAACTGGCTAAACTAAACTGACTAAAACTAGACTATCACATACAGTATAGAAATGACAAAAATGTGACTGAAACTGACAAGCATTTTTGTCCAGACTCAAACTGAAATGGCCAAACACGACGCTGGATGGAGCGGGGGCCAATACAGCTCTACTGCAGAGAAAAGGATTCAGACAATTTCCAAATGTTTTACATAACACACTCTTTTGAATATTGACTCTACTTTTGAACTCCTTTAAAAAAGACCTTTGTTTGTATTTACATTTTTGACAGTGGATTGTTCAGGTAATCACAGATTTCAATAATTAAATTCCACATTTTTAAAGCGAGACATTTTGGGGTAAACACTTATGACAAATGATTTGCTGATACTTGTCACTCTGAACACCACATTTCAGCTCAGAGAAAGAGGCTTGGCTGTTTACATGTTTATACAACACTAACAACACGCTTCATTTTAGCCTCCCAGTAAAACAACGGCTACATGGCTTGTTCCTTGGTGTAATCAGCACTGTATAAAAATGCATACAAAAATGTAGAGAAAATATCTATTAAGCAGTGAATGTTCTTCATGGTACATTAGGATCCTGGCCCCTGTGATATCCACAATAATGAGTGTGATTTAGTGATTTCACGCTTTGTTTGTCGTGGCTGGCCTGCCGCCCCTCCCACACTCCCCCCGTACACAGGTGTATTGGCTCAGTGTAATAAGATCATTACCACCTCGTCACTAAAACCTGTTTATTTGCCTTCTCCTTAAACCCGATCAGCTCCGCTCTACAATGGGCTGAACACAAGTCAATTCAGATCCTTCTAAAACTATAAAAAAGGACAGAAGATTATCTATACCTACCAGAATATGTAATAGCAATGGTATTATGTGTTTTATGAACTCAAATCAGGTTGCTCTGTGGAAAACACATCAAATAATTTAGCACAGATTTCTGTGCACTTGCCAGCAGAAAGCCGAGTGAAGCCGTTTAAATAGGTATCAAGCAAAAAGAACCTTTGAGCTCTTTTTCACCTATAGGAGAAAATACAGTATATAAGACGGGGCAGCTCCAGGTAAAAGGGCTTAGTAGGGAAAGACATTCAGCAAATGCTCTGGCATATGTGCAGCAGCCCCAACCACTAGACCAGCGGTATAGGCAATGCCAGGCTCGGGAGCCAAATCGGGTCCACCAAGATCATTTTGAGAAAAATAATAGACAGAAATATAGACATCTTGAATATCTTGCAAGTTATGAACCTTGTCACCTGCCCAGGGGCCACAGATGGAAACTAGCATCTGCTACAGTCTGGTATATTTACACTATTTAAACTCCTCTTAAAATACTACGAAATACTAAAATATAGTCAATTCCTTTGAAATTATTCTCCCTGGTCCTTTTTAGGTCTATCGGGAGTAACAAAGCAAGTATTCATACAAAGTATGTGGGCAGTTTTGGCCCTAGGAAAAGAATCTGCCCAAAACCAAACAAACTTCTACTTTAGGAGCTTAACCACATTGTAGCGTCGTTCCCTGATCAAAAACAAACCTAGAGTAAGTCCACTTCATTCACACAGGTCTGAGTAACCCTGTTCACTTTGCTCCTTTCTTCTCCGAAAGCTGAAGTGTTCCGATCTGTCCTCCATGTTTTTAAAGACCAACTAACCCCCTGTTCCAAAGTTTACTCCGCCCATCCACCAAATTCAAAAACTGCTGTGAAAGGGGCGTGGCCTGTGCGGAGGGAGACTGAGCCGTTTATATTCCCCACAGCGGCAGAGCTGCTAACGTCACATCAGTTCTGTGTCATCACATGACGCCGGTTGAACCAATAAGGTGACAGACTCTAAAAGTCAAATCCCATATAATTTTACCCTCAAGAGGGCGCCACACAGACGGTTTTAAGCACAAAAGTTAGATTTCTACAAATGTGCACTAAAATGTCAAAGTAATTATGGAGACATGTAGGCAACACTATTAGACACACATTTATACAGTTAATAAGCAAAAAAGCTGATTTGGTGTTTAGTTGTTCTTTAAAAACTAGTGAAAGTGTATTCATCACAACACCATAACACGCTGTTCTATAATTCCTACTGCTGCCTGAAGAGGGCGCTCCTTGCCAATTCATAATCCTGAACAGCTCAGTCGCTTCACTTATTCAGGTCTTCTCTTTATATAAACACTATATCAAATTTTAAAATGTTAAATATCCACCCTGAGGTACCCAAACAATTTGAAAATAGACATATCAAGCAAAATTGCTTTTTTAAGCATTAAATCTTATAATTTTGTTCCCTCATCAAAAACATATCTAGATTAGATTTTCAATTCATTCACAGTTTTGAGTAATTCTTGAGCTGTTTAATTTGGCTGCTTCTTTCCTTCTCCAGTTTCAGCCCTGCCATCTGTACTTCCTGGTTATATTGCGTCGCTGTTAAAACCTGAAACGCTCCTTCACATTTTCAAAGCCCATAATCCAACATTGGATCCGTTCTGAGCCGTTCCTGCTTAGGTGTAAAAACAAACTGAAACTGTGGGGGGAGCTCGAGCCAAACCCTGTAATCCTGAGTCTTATTCTTACAGAGACAGATTTAAATTATAAAATGTAAATATTAATGAGGCACCCAAAAGTTCATATTTTAAGTTTTTTTTTTTTTTTTCAGCACAGAAGCGATCAGGTGATGTTTGGACTGAAAACAAAGAGAAGTACTTCTTGGAGAAGGATGGCACCACCTTATGACATCAGCGAGTGTCGCAGTTGAGAACGCTTAACATGCAGTACATGAATCAAAAACAAAACAAGTTCAAAGCTTAAAAGAGTGGATTTAGCATAATTTGGGCATAAATGTGATGTACTTGTGGACAGTGTATGCAAAGGTTTAAACGTTTTGCACAGGTACAATATTTAGCAGTTCAGTTTTAGTCTACTCTGAAATAAAGACTCATGTAACTTAAAGTTTAAAGTGTGCACATTAGAGATTTTTATTTGTGCAGATACAGTAAGTGTACAAGTGCACAGTAGCACTTCCCGGTTCCAACTGCTGCCATTGAGTTGAAAGCGGAAGAGTCCCTCAAATACATTACTTAAACATGCAAGAAGTTAATGAAAAACTACTTCAGGCTTGTCTTGAGGAACCCCATTATATATATCACTGTTAAAAGAACATAAAAATCCATTTGGCATAATATGTCTTGTTGAAAAAACAGCATTTGGAAATGAGCTGTGTGTGAATGCCTTGTGCCCAATCCATTGCTCATCCGCAGAGCCACGCTTCCTTTCACTGGCGTTTTACTATCCAATTAACTCTATTTACTGCTGCTCATTAAGAATCTAAATAGTGACAGCGCATTTTAAGTGGGAAGTGAAGTTCTAGCTTTAAAGTTTCCGCTTGGGGATCATAAAGTGGAGCGTGGATCTATTCGTGTAAGCGATCCCACAGCGCGTCATAATTAGTGGGATAAGATCAGACAGAGTGTTGATGCAGGGCTCCAACACATGAGACAAACTGAGATACTCCATTACTGTTGAAATGCTTTAGTAAAATATGAAGTATGTTCCATTAAGGAAACAGCAAGGATTCAACTTGTCAGAACAATGATTTCAAAATTCTAAAATCACAATCACATGGAAAATTATGAATTAAACTGAACTTTTGTTTTTTTGGTTTAGGTTGGGTAGGTAAATGGTCTCAACTACAGTATATAGCACTTTTCCACATGGAGCACTCAATACACTCATACACCAATGTACACAGACACTGGAGACAAGGTGGTGAAGTGTCTTGCCCAAGGACACAATTACAGTGTAAGCACTACCATCAGCGCCACTGTCAAACCATTGTGCCTCATTAAATTGTGAAAACAATTATTTGGTGACATACAGTATTGTGCAGTCCAAGTAGAACATATGTATCCTGTATTTATACTTCAAAGGAGCAAAATGGAATGGTGTGTGTTAACTATGTACAGTATGAAATCTGCCAAGCCTATAGTGCCATGGTGGCACAGGTGGTAGAGCGGGTCGTCCTATGATCGAGACGAGAGGTTAGGGGTTCGAATCCCAGCTGCTGCATGTGCACACTGCCGTTGTGTCCTTGGCCAAGACACTTCACCCGCCTTGCCTGTGTGAAGTGTGTGGTGGTGGTCGGAAGGGCCGATGGCGCAAATTGGCAGCCTCGCTTCTGTCAGTCTGCCCCTGGGCAGCTGTGGCTACAATAGTAGCTTACACCACGGAGTCTGGAGTGAACAAATAATGTCATGTAAAGAGCCATATAAAACCAATGCATTATTATTATTATTATTATTATTATTATTATTATTATTATTATTATTATTACTCCGCCTCTACAAACATGTTCTGAAATGCTTGCTTTTCTTTCTTAATGTACGCATTCATTTTTCATTCATTTTTCAGCCTTGTGTCAAATAACTTTATAAATTGCTTCTTTCTAATCATAGGGCTAATATATACAGTACATATCATACAGAAAAACCTGATCATGTGGACAGAACACAAATTGCCAACATTAGAGACACTTCCAAAGTTGTCATCTACCAACGACCTGAATGTAAACAGTTACTTATTCTTTCTATATTCACCTGCACTGACACCTCATATTAGGGCAGGGCCATATGACCTAAAATCCATATCACAATATAAGAAAGAAATATAACAATAACGATATATTTCATGATATAATTGACAACAGATAAACGATTTCATATATATCATAATATTTGATCTACTCGAGCAACATACAGCCTTCAATTCATTTTACGTACAAGCACCTGCCCCTAAAGCTGGTCCAGACTTCAAAATCAGCTGATTGTGCATGCTAATTATATCACATCCAACGATGCTCATATCTCATACAAATTACAAAATCACAATCCGACCAAGTTATTTATCTTATATAGTATTCATAAAGATGTTTATGTACTTTATTGAGAGAGAGATGCTAAGAGAGACACTACTTTATTTTCTATTTGTTATTACGTTGTACTATTATCACTATTATTATTACTATCACCTGATTTACAGGCTTGTCTTCTTCTTTGATGGCACATTTCATAACCTTTGTTGCACCTCCCTGTGTGATCCTGTCTTAAGAGCTGTTGTAACAAGTGAATTTCTCCATTGTGAGATCAATAAAGTTTTATCTTATCTTATCAATCTCCACAACACAACTCTCATCTCCTCATGCACAGTAGACCGGACAGGCCAATAAACCCCATGTACACACACCACAGCCCTGTGCCCTTTCATTTTACTTTACCTCCAGCCTAAGCACATATATCCTGGCTCGAGTATGCACCTTCTATTATATTAGTGTTGTAATCATTATTGAACCCTTCTGGCCCTCCTAAGCACACGCGTAGCACCAGTTTGGGCGTGCATAGCAAATTTTCTCCAAGGTTAATAAAGTTGAATAATTTGGCTAACCAACCAGAACTGCTTCTCATTACGTAGCCGATAAACACATTCATCAGAGGTGCCAGTTTTAAAATAAAACTCTCCTTCGATTTGCTTACGGCCCAGGCATGACCGACGGACCCTGTGGAGATGAACACCGTTTGTGCAGTAGAAATAAACAATTAGAACACACCTTTAAGTTGTTCCAGAGGATCCAGTGAAACCTCTGTGTGGGTTTGTCAGGAGAGCTTTATGACATAAATTTGAGTTTGGGGACATAGTGGACACAGCTTGGCGATAGAGCTAACTGAAGAGAGGAGTGAGTAGAATTCAACACTGGCACATGTGCTCTTGAAGTTTAGTGTCTATTCCACTTTAAGAGACATTGCAACAACAAAACAACAACAGTATACAATCATGAAATAGGGTGGGTCAATTAGCTGTGGTTAGGTTTTGGTGGTGAAGTCCATCCTATTTATACGGTGGCCCTGAAGTGCAAGTCACGCCCAAAGGCAAAAGCGACACCACGATAGCAAAAGCAACAACACGAAACCAAACACGACTGTCGTTTTTTGCTTTCCTATTGTCGCTTTGGGTTTCGTGTTGTCGTTTTTTGCTTTCGCGTTGTCGTTTTTTGCTTTCGCGCTGACATTTTTTTGCTTTCGTGTTGTTACTTTCGTGTTGTCGTGTTTTACTTTCGTGTTGTTGCTTTTGCTTTCGTGTTGTCGTTTTTTGCTTTCATGTTGTCGCTTTGGGTTTCGTGTTGTCGCTTTTTGCTTTCGTGTTGTCGCTTTTGCTTTCGTGTTGTCGCTTTTGTGTTGCCACTTTTGCTTTTGGGCGTGACTTGCACTTCAGGGCCACCGTATATTTAACTGAGGCCTGGGGCAAAACCGTCCCTCGACACAATGTGGGACAAGCACATTACATAACTCAGTCAATCACAAGGAACTTTTACTCCTCACCAATCAGCTCCAGTTTAACTGATGCCTCCCACTTACTGAATAAAACATGAATGTAAGCTGCATGATGGAGTAGTTAGGTGAATAAGATGATGGAGCTGGGCCTCGTTGTCCCAGCCACATTAACAATGGGTCATATGCATCAAATTCTTTCCACAACATTAAAACAAATAGTTTTGAACTCTGTGCGCAATTGAAGCCTAAGGCTGCATCCGAATGTCCAATGTGTAAATGTTTGCTCATTTACTTTGAAATAACCCAATCCATGGCACCCCTCATGTGGCTATAAACAAAAACCTCCTCAAGACGTCCCCCAGGTCCCACTCTCCATTTGAACACATGTCCGTTGCATGTGCACATTACCAAAACATCTTTTTATCCATCTAATAATTCCTCCCACATGAATAAAACAAGCTGGCTCTCGCTGCTCCGTATGTAGTGGGCTTATCCGTACATAGTGCAGTAAATACCAGAGCTTTGGACTCTATTTAATGGCAGTTATGCTTAACAAATCTGCTTCCATCTAATGATCAGCCACAAAGCCCAGGCTCCGACTTTAATTCCCTTCCCTCTGCGCAGAGACGACAGAGGGCAGCGGCCTGGCTAGTAATCCACAAAACAACTCTATAGGATCAAGGCAAGCACAGGACAGTGTTAGCCATTCATGAATAACAAAGCCACCACAGATCCGTCAGGTTTTCCATAACAAATCTGTTTATATCTGTTCCCTGCGCTCCTTTAGTAACAATACAATGTGGTACAGAGTGTGTATTTGGATAGAGAGGGGCGAAGAGATTTAGTTGGATATCCAGAACATTCAAATATCAACATAAAACAATAAACAAGGTATCATTGGGAGTATTAAAGAGAGACAGGGAGCTTTGGTGAAGACAAGCATAGTCCAAGGTGGAAGGGAATAAACTTTTTATTTAGCCAATAAAATAATCAAAAAGGTAAGCAAAATGTCAGTTTGGTTGCACATGTACAGTATATTAGTCCATCACGTTTGCGTGTGTGAACCTTATGTTCATTGATATTTTTACTTCAGGGTTTCAGTTTGAGACTAGTATTTTGTGTATAACATAATTTATGGACAAAGGCAGATTGATGTTCATGAATCAAATCCAACCTAAATGATCATGGAGTGGTCTGGTCCAGAGTCAGGACTAAACATGGACCTCAGGGAGCGGTCTGGTCCAGAGTCAGGACTAAACATGGACCTCAGGGAGCGGTCTGGTCCAGAGTCAGGACTAAACATGGACCTCAGGGAGCGGTCTGGTCCAGAGTCAGGACTAAACATGGACCTCAGGGAGCGGTCTGGTCCAGAGTCAGGACTAAACATGGACCTCAGACAGTGGTCTGGTCCCAGAGCCAGGACAAAACATGGACCTCAGGGAGTGGTCTGGTCCAGAGTCAGGACTAAACATGGACCTCAGGGAGTGGTCTGGTCCAGAGTCAGGACTAAACATGGACCTCAGGGAGCGGTCTGGTCCAGAGTCAGGACTAAGCATGGACCTCAGGGAGCGGTCTGGTCCAGAGTCAGGACTAAACATGGACCTCAGGGAGCGGTCTGGTCCAGAGTCAGGACTAAACATGGGCCTCAGGGAGCGGTCTGGTCCAGAGTCAGGACTAAACATGGGCCTCAGGGAGCGGTCTGGTCCAGAGTCAGGACTAAGCATGGACCTCAGGGAGCGGTCTGGTC
>OMNZ01100140.1:6103-20037 GCA_900303255.1 Lesueurigobius sanzi | reverse complement strand
GAGAACACTACAGGACCCAGAGAACACTACAGGCTCCAGAGAACACTACAGGACCCAGAGAACACTACAGGACCCAGAGAACACTACAGGACCCAGAGAACACTACAGGGCCCAGAGAACACTACAGGACCCAGAGAACACTACAGGACCCAGAGAACACTACAGGCTCCAGAGAACACTACAGGCTCCAGAGAACACTACAGGACCCAGAGAACACTACAGGGCCCAGAGAACACTACAGGCCCCAGAGAACACTACAGGACCCAGAGAACACTACAGGACCCAGAGAACACTACAGGCTCCAGAGAACACTACAGGCTGCAAAGGTTTTGTCAGGGTGTGAACTCATGTTTTTTAATGAATGTATCACGTTGTCATCAATGGGGTGCCCCTCGAAGCACTTGGTGCCCCACACACGGCGCTTTGCAAGCGTATAGAAAGTGGCGAGGCTGGTCATAGGAAGTACTTTTACTTACTTCTGATCAATAGGTTTGTGCAGGTGAGCAGCATGTGAGATAATGACTTTTGTGATTTCCCAAGTTTCTATAGGAGCGATCGCTGTTATTGTTTTCTTTTTTGCAATTTTCGGCGGATGTTTTGGTGAATGGTAGGCAACAGCTGATCCATTCAGACGTGTAGCTCCGTTTATTCAAGTCACATTTCTGTTACAACCATGTTAATAGAAATGGACGTAGCCCACGTGACTTTCCCCATTGCGTTCAGCGCGGGCTAATGAAGCCAATTCATGCTAGCATTTGAACCGCCGCCATGTTGTTTTTTTGGGAACAAACCCATATTAAGGTATGTGCGAGTTACCTTCTCTTTTAATGTTGAAAATATTAAAAGACAAAGAACAGGATGGTGTAGTGCGTGGTAAGACAAGCACTTGAGGGCCATATTAACAACACTATTTCCAATAATGAGTTAAAGAGGGGCCAAAAAGTTAACATGTAAGTCAATGGGCACTTCTGGCTTCACCCAGAGCTAGCCAATTATATCTCCATCAATAATACACACTCTATGGTTACCAGATAAGTAATGCTCTGTTTGTGAACAATGTTTTTGCCTATCATTGAAATATCATTATACTATTATTTATTTTTTTTAATATTCATGTTGCCTATCGAAGCTACGGACGTTTGCTACGATGCTAAGGCATTTTAATGTAAAATGCCTTAAGTTAACAGGCATTTTAATGTAAAATGCCTTAAGTTAACAGGCATTTTAATGTAAAATGCCTTAGCATCGGATCGGTATTGAAACTGTAGCCAAGGTGTTACTTGGTATAAGAGCAAGTCCAAAATCACTGGTATCGCCCGTCCCTAGTGTCCATTGCCAGTGCAGCCTGTAGATTACATTTATGGCCCATAGGAGCTTAAGATAAACAAACACGTACTTATATATAAAGCCTTTCAGTCACTGCAGACTCAAGTGTTGTATCCAATGTATACAATCTGTACAGGGCCGTATGCCATGTTAATAAAGGTCTTTCTATGTATTCCCGCCCCAGGGCAGACATGCTGTTACCAAGCACAATGGCTGCATATGTCCTCCCCATTGATCACACAGGGACATGAGAGAGGGCAGAGGGCACCAGCAAAGTAAGTGTTTCCATGCGTCTTATTCATGAACACACTTTCATCGCACATACACACAGAGGAGGCTGCTATATGTGAACAGGAATCACACCCACACACACATGTACATGCACAAGGGCGCCCAGCAGAACTGACAGTACAATCAGAAAACACTGCACAAACGTTCATCAAGGTCTGGTTTTGAAAGACAATAGATGTTTCAATGGGAATCTTTTCGTTTTACTGGTTTAGGGATGGAACAGCAACATTTCAAGTGTCTCCATTTTATAGAAATTTAGTGTGAAACCAATATGTCTCAAATAGTAGTAAGGGCAAAGGGGGGAAAAGGAAGAAAAAAAGTCAATGGTTTGTTCAACACTGTATTTACCAACATGAGAACAAGCCTTTTCTTTAGAAAAATAGCATAGTCCTCTTTCCAGAATGTATTGTCATTATCAAAGGCATACCATAGTGTATTCAGTATTATCTTTATTGAAAAGACCATAGATACAATGTAAATTAATATAACTAAACCAGATTTAAAAGATTTTGCTTGATATTATCTATATTATTAATTCATTTTTACAGTGGGGCTCCCAGATTATTCGCATGGTCATTTTTGGAAACCCGGCTTGAACATTTTGGTAACCCCGGTCCTAGAGAACACTGTATTGATCACATTCCCCCATGCAGTAATCCTAAAGGGTCCCCATGCCAAGTTTTATCTTGCTGAATTTGGGTTTGCTCTTCAGACCTAAAATATAGAGGCAAACTATTATTTCTTAGTAGTAGGTTTGTTTGTATGGGCATGAATCAAATAAACGTTATACCCTCCTTGTCTTGAGCTAAAGCCGGCTCTGCTTGTTTCTATGGCATTGCATGCAACACTTTGTGCAATTGAGTGCACATCACCTACGCTCACAATAGGTCACAATATTCTTTCCATTTCCACTTCCTCATTTAGTGAACTCATGAGTGCCTTCATGTGGTTATTATTACCCATATGAAAAAAGCTAAACTTTCACAGGGCTTCATTTAAGCCTCACAATAGCAACAGCATTTTCCATTTATATAAGTAAAATGTCAGACTGGTAATAAACTCAACATGTCATGATGATACAGCAGAGTTCTCTATCACTCGAGTCGCTATCACCTGAAACTGAGACCAAGTCTGGTATTTCTTTGTATTTGTTCAAAAACTATGATTTTCACATCAAGATATCAAGAACCAATCCTTTGCTGGTCAGGTTATTGGGCGGCACATACAGACAGCTAGCAACTCACTGTATGTAAAGTAAATATAAATATACTGTATATAGATATATTTTTTTTTTTACTAATGGGAGGAGTTTTCTTCTGAGCCGAGAGGAGGAAGAGGGAGCTAGATTGTTTACTTTAAATTAACCTTATGGACCTCTACTTGAATATACAACTCATAAGTCACTTTTATTTTGTGTTTAAGACTATTTGCATTGTATGATTCTCCTTGAAGGCATTAAACTATGAATGAACACATATGGAATGATGTAGGACATTAAAAATATATTCTAGAGATCAGTGGTTCTCAAACTTTTTTTCAGGCGACCCACTTTTTTCATTGGTGATCTCTCGCGAGTCATGACCCCCCTCCCCTTTGAGCAAGCTCTACTACAAATAATTATAATGTAATATGATTAAATAGGCCCTATTTGTGTTCAGTGTTTTTTGATCATTTAGCATCTTTAGCTTCATACCTATCAAAGCATTATTACAATGTGGACAGAAGCAGCTCTCAGACGCAGCGGAGCATGGTTGTTGTTACCGCTCACTTTTAGCGTGAGTTTGGGGGAATTGTCTCCAGAAAATATGCAACTTAAATGCATCGAGAAAAGCGACTAGCCTCTGACAGCAGCAGTTTTGACTGAAGCATCAGCGCTAGAAGTCAAGCTAAAGTTAGCATTTGATCTGTTGAACAAACCCACAGGCCACAGAAAGGTTTTATACAACCACTGACCGATGTGTTCATGAATACCACACACCTTTTATCATCGGAGACTTGAAAGCGCCATGCTTTGAGACACAAAAGTGGGCGAGCGAGGGAGAGAGAGCGCACATGGGTTGCGGTTACAGTGCGTAGATGCATTTCTCATTATGGGAATAAACTTGTGAACAGTTTGTAGATTAAATATGTACAATAGCACATGGACATGGCATAAAGAGAGTCTCTGGCTGTGGAGAACACAGCAGCAGTTTCCTCTGTCATAATGAGGTGATCTGAGTCCAGATGCTGCTTTTAATATGCAATTACACCACGACCCAACAAAGATCTCGCGTGACCCACCTTTGGATCCCGACCCACTGTTTGAGAACCAATGGTCTTCTAAATAGCCCTTTGCTCCTTTTCCACTTTTGGCATTTTCTCAATGAGCGTCATTAGGTCGTGACCTGAAATGGTTTTGTACAGTCTGTGAACTGAAAACCATTTCTGGTGACTACATTCATTGTGAAGATCATTGAGAAAATCCTAAAAGTGTGAAAAGCAGTAATCAAAGCAAAAGGTGCGATTTTGATTTCATCTTTTTTGTTTAAAACATAATTCCATGTGAGTTCATGGATAAATTGTAAGCCTTCAGTGAGAAACTACAATGTAAATAGTCTTAAATATAAAGAAAAAACCATACATCAAAAGGTGACCCAAACATTTTTAGTTCCAAATTGAATTTTACTGGCAAGGTGCCAACAAGTATTTTAAAAGCTGTAACAAAACATTATTAATTAGTGTTAAAGGTGCACTGTGGAACTTTTATGCAAAAAAACAAACTTGATATTAGTGCATACTTGGCCTTGTAGTGTCCCGGTGGCTGTATGAGGCCACCAGAGGCCGCGTCCATTGAGATGAATGGGGAAACATTGACTGAGATCTTCCCATTTATGTCTGAAAAATAACATTTTAATGCTTTTTATATATTTGTCTGATATAAAAGAGACGCAAATTAAGAGATTTTTTGATGTAGAAGATTCACAGAGAGGACAGTTAATGTTTTAAAGTGGGAAGGGAAAGGGTATCTTATTTGTATAGCGCTTTTCATATGACACAGTCACACCCAAAGCGCTTCACACATGAAAGGGAGGGGGCTCATTCACTCCATGCTGATGGTGGTAAGCTACATTTGAGTGGGTGAAATGTCCCGCAGTGTACCATTAAATGACATGAAGCGCTTTCAATCTGTGACGTTTTTAGCCCCTTGTTTTCATTTTTACTTAGTCTTTATTAGTCAATGAAAAATATCTGGACATTTTATTCTGTAGCTACTTTTAATTTAGTTTAAGCCTACTTTGAGTCAGCAAAAACATCACTTCGACTAAATTTCTGACGAAATATTTCAGTAAACTAGATTAAACACTGTGCAATCCTTTCTCTTGACTCTGCTTTTAGGTCTCGCGCTCCCACTTTTTTCCGCTGGCTGTCACTGCCTCTGCTAACTCACAGTGTCCGCGTGTGTGTTTAAGCTTTTGTTTAATTTCGACTTCCTGTTTTATTCTTGGCCTAATCCAAACTCTCCACAGCTGTGCAGTCAGCCAGAGACCAGCCAGAGAAAGAAAGAGAGAGGCGGGTTCGTAGGCGGGGGAGAGGATGGGGGTCGGTCGGCGCAGGGGGGGTTGCCAGGTCCAGTGCAATCCTCGTCTGTGCAGCTGACCAACCGACAGATGGAGGGGGAAATGGGGTTACCGGCTTGGGCTTATCGTCTCTTTGTAGGCCAGACGGATCTCCCCCTCATAGCATCGTTTTGTCATAATACTTTGCCTAAATCTCCGCGTTCGGTGTCTTTTTTTTTTTTCTTTTTGTCCATGCGTGTAAAGGGTAAAGCTGAGTAGATGGAGAGGCTGTAAATTACGCTCAGAGACAGTGAGATTACTCCCCGCGTTCTTAGTGGGAAACCATATGCTGAACGTCTAAGCCAGGGCAAGTGACACAATGGTTCACAAGGAAAGTCACAGCACTGTTTTGGAGGACTGTATATGCCGTTGCAAATTCATCTTTCAATAGTTGAATATTTAAATTACAAGCAGTTCATTTTAATACATTTCTATAATATTCTCATGGTCGTTTGTCCCGCGGGAAGATTGCTTATTATGTATTTACTGATATATAATGAGTCACGGTATTCTTCTTCTCTCGCAATAATCATTTTCTCAATTGGACTGAAGACAAGAGTTGAGGATACATTTAGAAATGTCTATGCGTTTTCCCAAACTTTTATGTCTGGACTTAGTTTTGTGTCGTTTTTAGCTAAAGCCTTGTGAAAATACATGTACACTGTTTCAGGGGTTGGTTGTCACATGGGGCCTACGTGGTGGGGAAATTGTTTTGTTGTGTCCAATATGTTTTTTTTTTTATTTGAACATTAGCTTTTGTAGAGGCCATATTTTTGACTATTGTGTGAATTCCTCCTTATGGATTATATAAAAGTCCACAGTGACTTCAAATTCATGGGTGGAACACATTAGGCGCTGATTTGTGAGTTTAGAACATATCAGTTACAGTCACATGACATCACACCTTGGTCTTTTCCATGTTTTTCGGACTTTTTGGACCGACTGGACAACGCCATGATGGATGACAGCAGCATCAGTCACTATGGGATTGATAGGTCTCATCCAACATGGCAGCCGCTACTAATCACGTATCTGAATGTGACCAATTTGGTCTTTTTATCTAAAGTATCAAAAAATTGTAGAATACAATAACATTTCATTGGAAGAAAATAAAATGTCGGTCACGTGACCAACACAGTCATGTATCACATGTCACTGAGGCGCCAGTTCTTCACCAAAGCGCAACACTGATCCATCCGCTTGTTTGTTTTTGCGTGCCTATACCTAACCTTGCCTGCAAGCTGAATTCTCGCGGTATTTGTGATTTCACAAACACACGAGAATCCATCTTGCCCCGAGCCGCTAAAGTGTTTGAGCCAGGACCACCAGTGGGACGGAGCGACGAAAGCAGCAGGTGCCGAGCAAAACAAACATTTGTTTCGAAAATAAGGCAGTGTGGGTTAAGGTGCCTTCAACCCGCAAACTCGTGCTACAAAAAAACGCAAAAACCACTCGACGACATTATGATGTACAGCTCAGAGCCGCTATCGAACAAACAACTACGCGAAACTCCGAACGGATTTGTTTGGAGCGGTCCCAGATTGATATTGTGGAGAACTCAACTACGAGTGCTACACAATGTCTATCTGGCTCTTGCCAGGTTAGCCTATACCCACACTTGTTCAAACTGTCCCGAAAGTATTTGTGTACTCCTGCCTCACTGGGTGCTGCGGGGCTCAAGCACCCAGCCACATCTTTGAGCACCCAGGTGAATTTGCCCTGATCACAAAATGATTCAGTAGGTCTAACCTGTAAATCATGATAACAGTCTCTTTTTGTATTCTCTGCTCACACTCAAGCTCAGGGCTGAGTTACTCCCTGGTTAGCTCAGTGGGCTAGACTGACCAACCCGTAAGTAGGAAGATGTGAGATTGAGCATGGGGCTCGCCTATTTTTTTTAGTGGGTCTGTAGTCTGACTTTCTCAATGAGATCTGCCCTTGTAGAAACATTGCGGCAACAGAGAACCCCCTCCCCCCAACACGTGCTCTTTTCCAGACTTTTGATGCGTCCCTCTGGTGACAGGCGTCTGCTTTTGAGCGTCTTTGCCGTCCAAATCGCGTTTGGTCTGAACACAACATTAGACATACAGTCATTTAGAACAGTTTAGTCCCGATTTAATTCGATATAGGCTTAGGAGGTGGTACTTGGCGAGAAAAGAGAACGGCTGAATGAAATTAATTTGAAAAGAATGAATCTAATATCAAACATGTGCATTTCTTTTTTTTCTTCTCGGTACTCTTTCCATATGCATGTTTTTGGATTGAAGATGTGGCACAAAACCCACCGAAACACAGCACACAAGAATCAAACTCTTGAACAATCAAACCCACAACCTCCTTACTATAATAAGAATAAGAATTTAAGATTATAACATTTAGCTTGCTGTATTGCAGTGGTTCTCAACTGGTGGGGCGGGACCCAAAAAGTGGATCGCAAATCATTCCCAGAAAATATTTTTAATATTATATCTATTTTAAAAGTATGAAAACGCATTATGTTTTTGATCATTATTTCAACTTTTTCAACAATAATGGGACATTTTTTAACTTTAGATTTCAGGTGAGCACTATCTTATAGTTTGTAATAATTATTTGGGCCATGGCTCATGGTCATAAGGTGATGGTGGGTCCCAATGCCACACCAGTTGAGAACCACTGCTCTAAGGCCTAAACTGTGCAATGTGACACTATGCAACGAAGCAAGGACTTTACATAGAGCATTTGTCAACCAAATGATGTTGCTTGGACAGTATGTTCCTAAAGCTTGCATATTTGACAAGGTAAGGTTAAGGTATACTTTATTTCACGGTATGGAAATGTGTCTTTTGCATATGACCCATTCGACCTTGCCGCTGCATGGGAGAGCCAGACAAGTGCAGCCAGTGACCACAGTGCAGCTCCTGGGACCCTTCCCCATGTCTTTGGGTTCACGGTGAGGGCAGGAGAGCGCCTACCTAGATGGGAAATCTGAAACTGCTGCGAGGCGGGACTAAATGAATGATCAAAAGAAAAATCTGTGCACTTTTTAAAACTTTCACGAGTCTGCCATCTTCTCTCCCACTAAAACTAAAAAGAAATCACACGCAGCGAGT
This sequence comes from Lesueurigobius sanzi, assembly GCA_900303255.1. NCBI lineage: Eukaryota > Metazoa > Chordata > Actinopteri > Gobiiformes > Gobiidae > Lesueurigobius > Lesueurigobius sanzi. The sequence goes on along the minus strand of OMNZ01100140.1, from coordinate 11,732 downwards.
GTCTGCCAGTGCTGCTAACATACAAATGAAGTTGTCTATTGATCGGATGAATATTTCACAACTTGGCTGCCTGTGTGACTCCTCTAAACTTGTCTCTAGTCTGGCCTGTTGCCTGTACAGAACACCCTTCCTTCTCTCTCTCATTCGGCTCAGCACATTCATAATTCATGTCTTCCCCCCTCTCTCTCTCCTTCTCTCTCTCCTTCTCTCCTCCAGATCGTCCAATCACAGCGGGGCCCTCGCGACTGCTGCCTGTCTCATTCGTCGCCGCTCCGGTTGGGTCTTTGATGTCTCTATCGACGCGAGAGAGCCCCGAGTCCCCTAATAGAGCGGAGGGGGATTATACAACGGCCATGCCTATGAAAATGTATGTTTAATTCATGCTTTATTTTATTATCAAGGGACTTTGGGCTATATTAAAAAAAAAAAAAAAGAGCTTGGGTTCTTGCCACTTCTCCTGCCTTCTATCAAAATGACATGGGGCTTAATCGTGTTAGTCTTTCGATTTGGGAGGATGTCCCAAGTATATACCCAAGGCTTAGAATGCTGTTCACTCCTTTCCTTTCCTTGCTGCCTTGCCTGCAAGCTTTCACTTCCGTTGCTCACTTCATCAGAGCATTTTGATTGGACCACTTCAAGCTATTTTGAATGGGGGGGATATTTAAGTAGAAATAGCTATTTGAAGGCCCAACACAGATTTTTTTCAAGCTGTGAAGTGGCATTTGTCTGCCTTTTGCATATTGTAACATTTGTGGGAAAAATACTGTGCATCAATAAAGAAATCACTAAAGAATTTGTATCATTTACATGAACCTGCAGGCTTTTTGTCAACATGTGACAGAGACCCATGCAGACACCATGAAAGTTGTGAATTGAGTTAATAAAATCATCACTGTGAACAGATGCTAGGAAGGGTGGTGCCGTCTTACACTGCTAAACAAAAAAAAATCACCAAATGTATAAAATACATTTTGTCATGTTTTTATTGGTGTAAAAGGTTTCTTTACCATGTGACAGCTTGCTTCTTTCTCCCAAAGCCGGCCTCAGAACTTTGCTAGGAGCGAGACATCACTGGTTCGTCTCCAGAGACGTCACTTTGACAGGAACAAAATCCAAGGTTTAACTACATCAGGTTCTCTTCCATTTGATTTATTTCAGTAACACACTCTAAAATCAGCATCAGTAGATGTGTAGCTAATCAGCCGGAGTACATTGATAATCTGGGATGTTCTGCAGTGTGGCTTTAACATTTGTAATTGGACAAGTTGGATTTGATCAAAAATAAATATGGGGCGCAGTGGCTCAGGTGGAAGGGTGGTTTTCTCATAAGGAGGACATTGATCCCATGTCCTATTCTGAAGTTGTGTCCTTGATGTGTGATTAACTGGTGGTAGTCCGAGGCTATAGGTGCAGAATGACAGATCACAGTCAGTCTGCCCCGGGGCGGCTCATTAGGCTCCAAAAAGGATTGAGGCATTATTTACCTTATTACAGTATCCTACTTGGGAGCTCAAGCAAATACACCGATAGCCACTCATACTGTATATATTTGGACATTAGGTACTTTGAGGAACATCAAATTGTATACAATACTGCAAATAAATTACTAGCTGTAAAATAAAATGAAAAGAAGTTTTCTCTGAAACATTATAGTGTGATAGCCATGGCCAAATCAAGGTGGTGATGGAGTAGCTTCTCAGACAGTGGTTCAGTCCACGTTATTTGCTCTCAAGTGGCTTCTTGGCCTGAGCTGAACTGTAATAATCCCTTCATCACTTCCCCCAGCCCTGGTCCCACCCGCTATTTTCAGGCGTGACCTTTACAGCTAAACTTAAGAAAGACACAGCATTTTTTTCTGTGCTTAAGCACTTATGTGCAGACTTACATGTGCATGGTGTGAATTATTGAAGCTGGTACATCAGTGAAATTGCAGCTCAAGCCAAAGTAGCAATGTAGTTCTGCTATGGGAAATATTTGTACTGGCTTACTGTTTGATGGCAACACCAGATTTCCAATTTCATGTGAATTTTTATCCAGCGTGAGCCGCTAGGATTACATAAGTCTGTGATGTCATTTCCAAAGATGAGTCAAAGCACAGGGGAACCCCACGCACAAAACCATCCGAGAGCTGCTGCTTAAGAAAAGACAACATTGCATACATTTATTAGGGATGGAACGCCAATTCCAGTACATGCAAATCACCATTGTCCTTTAAATGTAGTGTCAACATTATTGCAAACACTTGTCTCCCTGCTGTTTTGTGTATTATATTTTTTTATTATTTAGTTTAAAAAAAACATTGACAATTACATAAGGGTAGCCTGCATAATTTAAAACACAGTGGGGATAGGAATGGCAATGCTGAGACGTCACAGCCTGTTCATAACCCCGCCCACCCCCAACCCACTGCCCGCATGCAGTTTGCACTGCACATAGGCCAAAAGTCACGTGAGACAGCCTGCAAAGAGCACAAGAAGCATTCACAGTAAAGGAGAAGGATGGAGGGAGGAGAGTAAAAGAGGAGGAGAGAGGGAGAGAAACAAAGTGACTGCAGCACTGGCCTTGGTTTAGACAGGAGAAGGAGCAGCATAGTCCTACTATATCATTCCAACTTCTCCCACACTTCAACTCCCGTCTCCTGATTGTGGTACTCTTTCCATTGTCTTTGACACAAAGTTTGTTTATATATGCATGTATATATATGTATATACATATGTGTATGTATATATATATAAACACATTGTAGCTACAGCACCTTTTCCATGGGGCAACAGTGTCAATACCTCGCACATGGTACATGGCCGTGCCAAAGAAAAAAGAAAATAAAAAATATATTGGTCGAGATATTATCTTTTTTCCCTAAAGTTGGCATTTGACATGATATTTCTATTGCCGTCTGGGGGAGGGAAGAGACAAGCTTCTTCTGTAGAGTTTATATTCAAGTTTTCTCCTTTTTTCGGTGGATCTTCTTCCTGTTCGTTAAAAGAGTTCACACTTTCGTTATCTGTGTGTGGTGCTCTTCATCAAAAGGTTCATTTTCCGGATCAGAGTCAGTGGTGTCAGAGTATCTGTAATGGTCTGGCTCATTGTCGCTAACGTCCGGGGTGACTGATGTCGAGGTGCTCGCCTCCGAATTCGAGGGCTCCTCCACCGTTTTCGTAAAGTACAACTTCACCTGAAGACCAAACAAAAATCAAAAGACATGAAAGTTAGCCACAGGGTCAGACATAACCTCTGGACAATAACGTCAGACAAGAGCATCGATGAAGCCGTTCAACACACACCAACATCAGTTTCTCATATTAAAGTGTCACAAAAGCTACACATTACCTTGAAGTTTGGGGAGAAGTAGCGGTTAGCTTTATCTTTGTTGGCCTTGTCCAGGTCGTTCTTGGTGAGCGTGAGGATGAGGTAGTCGCGCTCCCTCTCCCACTCCCTCTCTCGGTCCCTGTCCCACACTCGCTCCTTCTCCGGTTTCCTGGTGCTGTCCCTGTCCCTGGTGCCGTCCCGGTCCCGCTCCCTTTCTCTGTCCCTGTCCCACACTCGTTCCCTCTCTGGTTCCCTGGTGCTGTCGCGCCTCTGCTCAGTGTTGGTCAGAGGGAGCTGCTGCTGCAGCGGCGGCGGCTGCTGCTGCTGCTGACAGTCCATGTCGTTCACCACTGACCCGTTCTCCTCGCGCTTCTTCTCCTCGTCCGGCCCCGGGATGAAGAACGTGTTCACCCAGAAGTGGAACATTTTGTCCTGAGAAACAAGAGAAGGAATACAATGATTAGAAATGACATCATAATGCAACTGATCACATTATTCACACACTGGTGGTTAAGTTTTTATTTCAGTATTATAATTTAGAAAGAGCCTATTGTATGAACCACAGCTTTGATGACAGAGAGGTCAAAACCTTTACTGAGGAGATTAGAAGAAAGGAGGCTATATTTGTGACATTATTGTTCAAAAAGAATTCCAGTACATTTATTTGGACTTTAAGACACACCATGTACGCCCACAAGTGACAGGGAGCTTCAGAGCAACTTCATTTCCCATTTTCGGTTTGGCCGTTTATCCAATTTACAAACAAAGTGGATTCTCAAATATAGAAAACAGTCCTTTGTTTTTTTGTCGTTTCTACTAAACATGAACTCGCGAAACCTCCATATATTTTGCGGCACGATACCAATACTTGTTATGGTGATATAGATACTTTTGATGACATTGTGCATATTAATTAATGATGTCATGAATATTAATGAGGGTGCAGTGCTTTTACAGTCAATAGAGGCCAGTAATGGTCAATAATACAATCAGGACAGTAGAGGGCAGCACTTGGACCAAACGGTCACTAAAAGTAGGTTGTGAATTTAAAAGTAAATTAAGTGATCTGTCATTATTTATTGAAGGAAAAAAATGAACAATGCATATGAAAACAAAATGTAAATCAAACAAATTATAAATGCATCGAATCGTGAGGACCCAGAGGTTCCCACCCCTGCTAAGACTAATGGTTAAACGTGACCCACCTTCTTCATCATCTTGTTCTGCTTATGGAAGAACTCCACCTTGATGTCTCCGCAGACGGGCAGCGGCTGAGGGAACTCGAAGAACATGTGCTTGTCCTCGCGCCGCGTGTGAGCAGGGTTCGACGTGTGGATCTTCACCTTCAGCTGGTACACCACAAACTGGGGGTCTGTATAAAGCACGGGGGGAAGGGGAGCGATCAGGGCAGAGGAACAGGGAGAAGGAGATGAAGGGCAAAGGAGCAGGGGGCAGCTTTGTTATTACAGCGACTTTGAACGGAGAAAAATAACAATACAATGGTTTAGAAAGCATTCAGACATCTTAATCTTTTCCATTTTTATTATGCAACAGTCTGATACCGAAACTACACAACAAATCATATTCTGACCCTATAGATACAGTAGACAAAGCATTACACTAGGGAACCCGTTTAATCTTTAGGGATCACTATTTTAGGACAATTTCAAATCAGTATATTCAGTAGGGAAGTCCCAATCTGATATTTGGTGTCAGTATCTGATCTGGCAGCTTTTAAAGTATCTGGATCACATTCAATGAATGAATTAGACTGATCCACCAAAAGACTGTTGTGAATCTGCAGCGGCTCCGGTCTGCAGGTTTACAGCTAATAGTACCACTAAGCTAAAAGTGCTAACGGCAGCTGCCGCTAAAGCATACATCAGGGAAAGGTTCCTTGTTACAGTTGCATTGGTTTCATTTAGTCTTTAGAGTAGGGGTGGGCAATTATTTTTTACAAGGGGCCACATGAGAAACCTGGATTGAGTCCGAAAGTCGCACAAATGATGACTTGAATTTAATTTGGCTGCATATATTGTAAAAAGGAAAATACTATTGACCAAACATGTTTTTAAAATAAATGAATAACTGTATTGATTCACCTCATTTGATCAATTTTAACATTGGACAAAGCCCTACAGGACTGTAGCCTGATAAATATTAACAATAGCTTACACTATTACAAGCCTGTGTCACCAGGGCCGTAGGCAGGGGTTTAGAAATAGTAAGGTGAAAATATATTTATGTGGGGGGTCCGGGGTTCCTCCCCCAGGAAATTTTGAATAACACCGATGTAATTTAGTGCAATATAGTGTATTTT
>OMNZ01100127.1:0-13513 GCA_900303255.1 Lesueurigobius sanzi | reverse complement strand
GGTCTTGATTTGATGAAGCCAACAGAACAACATCATCTGCAAACAGCTGAGATGAAATCCTGTGGTTCTGGTTTGCTAAATGTTAATTGTATTGTAATCTGTATATTGTGAATTGACTATGTTGGCAACTTGCACTTTTTGAACTGTATCTTGATGTATGTATAATGATCGTATTGTTGGGGACTACGGATGGAAAGTAGCATGGTGCTAAATCTGGTGCAGCCATCTTTTTAATGTAACTGCACATTGTCCTTTAAATAAACTAAACTTCAAACAACCTACAGAATCAGCAAGAATATTGAGTACTTCCACCACTGCTTTTGATGTGTGTGCCAAATGAACCTTCATGCTTCAAGAACCAGACCATGAGACCGAGGCGTTGCTTTGTGGAAATATTAAATGAATTTGTTTATGTGTGTCCAAGTCTTTGAAAGGGTATTCTCATAAAATATACATATTTAAAATATGATTATTTATGGTAATCACAATTACAATAATAAGGCAGTGTTGATTATAATATGATTAAGAGAAATGTACATGTGATGTGAATGTAAGGCCTGACTTTAAATTGAATGACTTCAGAATCAGAATAGAGTTTATTGCCATTGTCAATGAAGGTTTCACAGACTAGGTATTTTCTCTGGTGCACTCGTGCAACATGAAACATAAACTTGTAATAATGATAAAAAATAAACTATGGAAAAAGGGTATAAAAAATTATAGAACTATAAGGCATGCATAAAAATAGAATAAGATAGAAAAATCTAATAAAATAGTAATTTAACACAATAGGAGACATGAAAAATGGTGAAATACAGATTAGCAGCAAATGTGAGTGTGGACATACCACATAGTGCAAATAGAGCAGTGCAAATGGAACAGGTTATTCAGGTTATTAGTCTGATACAGAGACTTGAATGAAAATGAAATTAGACGACTAAGAAGAGTCCATTCATCCGTGTAAATGTAACTTTGTAAAGAAACAACAGATAGAAATAGTAAAAAATATACAGTATGTTATATATTTGTTTTGCGCACTGATCACATACTGAAGTAAGACGACCTTACACTGAGCACCGTTAAGCCATGTACAAATGACAGAAACACTTTAGTTCAATTTCCTCCAGCGTCTTAATGGAATCAGGAAGAAATGGATAATCCCTGTGCACTGCTCGGCAGGTGTGTAAATATTGGCAGAGTTGAGAGCCAGCAGGTTTTGTCTCAGATCCTACAGCTGCAATGGAAACTTGATGAATTAAATGTTTGCCGCAAATCTCATGTAACCATTACCGTACAGTCACTTCAGCGGCCTGACACAAACATGGCAGCTGCTCTTCACAGGCCGAACCCGCGTGCCGCAAAGTGTCCATTTTGAGAGAGTTTTGAAGGAAATTCTCTTTGGGACTTTTCATAGTGAGCCGGAGCCAAGAATGGTGGTGCATGCGAGTGCCTCAGACTGTCACTGCCGCGCTCTGCAGAGAGACCAGCGCTGCCCTCTGTCATCAAAGCTCTCCTGTGAGCGCAATTAATTTTCCAGGCCAATTCATGCCCAAGTTTTAATGACGGTGAACCGTGTGGCATAATTGCATTCTTGACAATTCATGTGTCCCCTTGGAATGTCGTCATTGTGCCTCTTGGACCAAAGAGTGGCGCAGTCCAAAGCACCCGTTCTTGGCAAACGCTCATAGTGATGGTGCCATAATGCCTTATTTGCTATTGGTATCAACCCCAAGCTTGTTTTGTTAGCTTGTATGCCGTTAAAAAAAGACTAAACCTAATTAACTCACACAATAGCTTAGATACAAAAAAAAACGTAATAATGAATCATTTTGGTTTCCTTGTGGTCCTTCCGTGTAAAGTAGCAATAGTTTGGTCACTTTTCTGCTCTTGCACTCATTGTATCTATGCCAAAAAAACTGTCCATCACTGATATAGATGGTCAACGGAGATACAATGACTAATGACTAAATGACCGATGTCTAAATTATTGATGAATAGTCCTGTTAAAACATCCCAAATGCACTCCCCATAAGTAGAAACAATCTGCTAACTGTGGCACACCAAACAGGATAGAGCCCCAGTTCTTGGCAAATAGCGCTCCTGTTGATTTAAATGCTACATTTTAGCTATAATCATCAAAAGACCAAAACCGCGGTGATCTACAATGCAATCTTTATCAGTCATCTTTTTTTGCTCATCTAAAAAGCGCCCATTTGACAAGGGTAAGAGATGGTTTTCTGATGCCTTTGATTGCTCGACAGTCTCCAGTCCTCTTTGGCCAGTTTGCGACAGCATGTAAGGCTGTTAAAGCATAATGTAGTGCTCCAGTGTGGGGCTTGTGCGTCTGCCAAGTAGTAGTACTAAAAAGCCCATTCACATTATTGAGTTTCCTTGTGACGTAAATGCGCGCGGGGAGGCAGGATGCTTTACGATACATCATCAATTATTGTTACATAAGGGGAATTAGAAGATGGCCTCAACCCAGCGGCCCAGTAATTAAGTGGAAAAATGCACGGAAGCCTCTGCATTCTGGTGTAAGCTTTATCAATGGAGACTAATGAATGGTAAAAAGGATGACAAAAACTTTGCATCTTCCAAGTGCATTACACAGCCCAGATTACGGTCCTGCGATATGGGCGGGGTGATACGTTTTCATTTCACTTTACAATGAAGAGGTATAATCCATGAAGTGATACAGCAATTTTAAAAATTCACTGTCTAGTCATAGTGCACATGTGCCAAACCCTAGCCCGGATGGAGAGCTTTTCTCTCTGGAACCTATGCCAAATTAATATGCACATCCTGAACACTAGGAAGCACAAAATCTGCTGTGGCGAGCAGAGTGACAGATGACAGAAAATTGCTATTTATGTATAAAATATTGTAGTTTTACAGAGCAAAAAAGTATAATGTCTGTTCCAGTTACAAGCCCAAACAGTGTACATGGGGAGAACTGCACCAAAATCTAGTACTTCTGCCAAAGCAATCGACTAAGCACTGCATGCTTCCCCTAAAGGGGAAAGCCCCAACAATATAAGGGGCTACATTTACTGATACAAAAGTAAGACAACAGGCATAACATGCGTCACTGATCAGTGTGTTCCTCCCTGTGTAATAGGCTGCTATAATGTTGCAGGAGTGGTAGCTGTACAGCCAGATTTCACCAAGTACTTGGCAGACTTTATAAATCTTGAGAGGCTGTGTTAAACTTTACTCTTCCCTCCATAAAAAGGCCACTGATAAATGGTTGTATATTTGTTCTCAATTATTATATTAGGTCATGTCAGCTGTGGCATCCCCAGCAAAGCCACTTTGTAAATGATCCATTTAGACATGCACTCCTGAGTGACCACGGACCAAACAATCACATCTTGGGCATTACGTCATGCAGCAGCAGTGGATCATGCCCCGTACAGCCCCCAGTCTGTGTGCATACATTAGTTCAGTCAGACCTGGCATCTTTTTTGTGAATTAAACCCATGTGACCACACATTGATGTCATTCCCCATCGGGCTCTTGACTGGCTCCCAGGGATTCATATAGGGCGTGTGATTGGCTGTCAAGTTGTGGTAGGGGACTTGACTGGCCAATGGAGAGCCACTGGTGGATGTCTTGGTGCAGGATCCCACTGAGAATGAACAGTATATAAAAGCTCGCTGTGAGTGAGTGTTTAGCAGATTCACAACCGATAACAAGCACCACCTAAAACTGCTGCTTCAGGTCTCAGTAAGTATATTTTTCTTTTTTTTTAAATTTATTTCATTGTATATTTAGTTTTTCAAACAGTAATGTATGATAGATTTTGCTATTTGTATAATGCGCAACTAAATGGAGAAAGGTATGAAAAACTAATAATAATAATTAATAAAGAATATTTTAAACTATACTGCTATGGCGCGGGTTTGACGACTTTCTATTATTTTTAGCCCACTGCAGTTAATTTCGCTAATGGAGCGGCGGCAGAATTTGCTGGCACTGTATCACGGATAAGTCAGTGACGTTAACAGTGAGGCTGTATAAAGGAGGGGAAGGATTTATACCTCCCAGTATGTGTGATGGGGGGAAAAGCTCGGACACATAATGAAGACACACATCCAATGCCATTAGGTTTTATGGCTCCGGGGTCACCGTGTGTGCAGTGCTAAAACGATCATCATCTCTGTGTTTTTATAGAACACCATGATCACACTCAAACTGTGGACCGTCCTTGTCGCCTATGCACTGGTCATCTGCCAGATATACGCCGCTCCGTCCAGGTGATTGAGAAACGCTCTTAAAGGTATTGATTAGATATAGAGTTCGTTGATAATCAGCGTGTGACTTTTGCAGATCCAGCCGAGAGTCAGATGGAATCACGCTGTCAGAGGAAGAGGCTCAGAGATTACTCAGTGCCATCAGGGAGTTCATGCAAACCACCGTAGACACACAGACGGCTGAAGACAACAGGTACAGCTGGTTGCTTTGTGGTTTTCAGCTTGAATCATGCACGGGGGGGATTATACAGCAAACCTATTTTAAATGGTCCAAGAAAGCCTTTTTGGCATTGTGCTCACTCACTGCAGAAGCACTCATCCAGGCAGCATTAAAGGAAGTGCCTGGAGTCTGGTCAGGCATAAAGATTAAATGTACAGTACTGGGCAAACATTTTAATAAAGATGAACAAAGAATCGATTAATTAATGTATAAAAATAGAAAGTGCAGATCTCTGCCAAACCTCTGGTCCTGTGTCGCAGTCACCTGAGCCTGGAAATGGACTGAAAGAGTCTTATTGTTCAGAGCTATGCTCTGTACAAACACAAAACCCTTATTCATCCATGTCTTCAGTGAGAATACCTTTGTGGTCCATTTCATAAAATGCAACAAAGGTCTCAAAAAGAAAAAGAAAACTCTCAAGAGTGGAGTGGTCTTCATTCACGATTCACTATGAACATTTGATTGGCACTGGCCCATAACAATCCTTTCCTAAAATGATCTTAAAACCAAGCAAAACATTTTCCGTCTGTTTGTTTTTCACATTCAAGTATAATCTTTTCAAAGTACTGCATGATATCACAGATGGATTGTAGTAGCACGAGGGCTGATTACCTTTTCCATGTTTATCCTATAGCATGATGTCATTATTTTCTTTGCATGTCAGATACATGTTGAGCATGTGAATGTGTTATTTAAGTGCATGGCCTCCTTTTGTCTCTAACAGCCCGGATAGACCCATGGCCAAGAGGTGCACTGGCTTGAGCACCTGCGTCCTGGGCAGGCTGTCCCAGGACATTCACAAACTGCAAACGTTTCCGTACACCGACGTGGGAGCGGGCACCCCCGGGAAGAAGAGAAGTGTAGCCCAACCATTTGGCACTTCATTCAACTAACTTTTTTATATTTTCATCCATCGCCATTCATTTCTGTTGGCTTGTCCATCCAGCTTTTACAAACTGCATGCAAACTAACATCTGAGAATGTTTGTACAATTAAACCTTTTTACATTGGCACATTTTTCTCATTCATATAATAATTCATTTTGACAGTGTAATTATCCTATAAAAAGTGATTTGTTTTGTTATAGATTCGGTAAGAAATATTCAATTCAGATGATTTTGTCTCTGATTTGTAAAGATTAAAGTACTTTTTCTTCCCTTTCCAAGTAATACAACGTTGCAGAAGCGTGGATGCAACACGGCTACATGTGTGACCCATCGCCTGGCTGACTTCCTGAGCCGCTCGGGGGGGCTCGGCTACAGCAACTTTGTGCCGACCAACGTCGGCGCACAGGCTTTTGGCAGAAGGAGGCGCTATCATGGAGCTGCGTGAAAGCAGTGCAGGGGTAATAGAGCACTCTGCGTTTATGAGCTTATCTTAAAACCTGTGTGTTCCTCAGTAAAGAGGTCCTTAATGCTGTAAAGTGACTTAAAGTAGTAGAGTGGCAATTAAAAACATGCCATTATTGTGATTCTTGGCTTTTCCTTTAAATTGCTGCAATATCAAAGCCAAGAGTAATCTATTGATATTCTTCTTTCTTTTCTTTTACAGATTTGAGTTATCATGAACATGGAGAACTTGCATCATTGAGATTCTCATGCAGTATTATGAACTGTGATTCTGATCAGACCATGGCATTACTCCACTGCTTCAACAGTCCAAATAACCGGCATTCCCATTGTGATCATCCGGATAATTAAGAAGAAACTCCTCCCAGGAAAATCCAACTCCGCTCATATTTGATCACATCTCAGTCTATCCTTCTGTCTCTACTTGGCTGTCTGTGCCTTGATATGTAGCATTTCATATTAGCATTTCATATGAGCATTGTGCACAATGCAGATGTGACATGATCCTGAATATTGTAATATCTGTGAAGTCAAAATAAATTGTATTTTAGCTAAACCAGGTCTGGTACTGATTTTGGTTTCATTGTCAAAAATGTTTTTTACATATAGCAGTAGTTGGCTAAATGAATGATAGAATGGGAAATAAAACAATGTAGGCTTCTTTATAGCCTAGTCATGCGTAAAGCTGACACATGGCCAATAAAAACAGCTTATGAAATGACTTGTGAACTTATGAACTTTAAACTTCAATGAGGATACGGTGCAAGTTGTGTCCGAAACATAAAAGAGTAGGCCTCACGAAGCTAAATACTATTTTATCTACTGTGGCAAAGTGAGAGCAGTGTGGCAGAAAGTCACTTTTGAGCACGCTGTTATGTCCCGCATGCCAGAATATCTCTATCACTGTGGCACACAATTCGACCTTTCCATACGAACAAAGACAGCCTCCATAGTCATCTGTTAAGGGCCTAATTGCACCCGTGGGTGTTGTCTCAAGCCTCTGGAGCTCAGACTAACAGCTTCATGCCTCTGAGGCGTCTCTAATTGACACAGTTGTTCCAATAGTCACTTGACCCTGCACTTAACACCCTCACATACAGGGCCACGTTTCACCTTTTTCTTCAGGGTCGTTAGGTCTCATTTGTCTCGTTTTGCCCCAGCCAAGAACAAAGACTATTTTAATTAGTGAAATTAGTTTGCTGTAAATGTAGCGCTTATAAGGCAAGGCGGACTGACTGCATGAGGTATGCAACTTATTACTGTACCAGTGACCAGAGATACTTTCCAAAGGGAGCCATAAAGTATGTCAATGAAATGAGCCAAATTAAGCTTTAAATAAAACGATGTATGTGTGACTGTATTAAAGTATTTAGTAGTCACTAAGCTCACTGTGTGTTAACAGGTATTCAACAATGATGATTTCATATACCGTATTTTCCGGACTATAAGTTGCACTTTTTCTCATAGTTTGGCTGGTCCGACGACTTACACATACAACATTAACATACCAGACACCTATTCAGTTTGTTGTTTATGCTTCATGTAGCTGAATAACCATCAGTGTATCACGTTAGCATAACGTACACTGATTCAGCCTGTTGTTCTCTATTCTATTGTTATTATTATAACTTACCTTTCAAGATGAAAGTAAATTTTCGGATTTTGTAAAATAAATTTCCCCCAAAAAGTGCGACTTATAATCCAGTGTGACCTGTGTTTTTTTCTTCTTCATTATGCATTTTTTGGCTGGTGCAACTTATAGCAACACCAAGAATGTAAACAATGCAAAACCAAATATTAGGCCATGTGGAATTAAACAATAGGCAACCAAGAACATTTGAGTAAAGTGATTGTCGATGCATGCGAGTGCTGAGTCTATGAGTCCATGGGTGTGAGAGAAAATAGCTATAAAATTGTCCATGTAGAATGGAAACAGAAAAGAGTTTGATCTCCACGATCAGCACAACAGCCACAGTGGACAACAGCGTACCAGGAACCAGGAAGCGCTGCAGGTTAGTGGTCACTGGTTCAGTAATTGAACCAGAAAAAGGTGTGGTGTTATGGTGGAATTTTATAAATAATAATAATAATGCAGCGCTTTTCTGGAACTCAGAGACGCTTTACATGGCATTATTCGTTCACTCCATACTCAGTGGTGGTAAGCTACTATTGTAGCCACAGCTGCCCAGGGGTAGACTGACAGAAGCGAGGCTGCCAATGTGCGCCATCGGCCGTTCCGACCACCACCAACCAATCACTCTCACACTACATTCATACGGGCTGTGGGTGAAGTGTCTTGCCCAAGGACACAACAACAGTCTGCAGCTGCAGGAGCCGGGATTCAAACCCCCAACCTCTCGATCATGAGACGACCCGCTCTACCATCTGCGCCCTGCAACACTGTTATGTTAGCATGATTATAACATGAAATTCACCAGAAAAGACTCGTTCATAGATCCAAGAGGCCACAAATCACTGGATTCAGTGATATTTGTAGTCATGAAGTCTTTTGAGCACCTGGTCTAACCCCAAGTCTATCACCGCTCCCCTCCCGGACCTGCTGCAGTTCAGCTACAGAGTCAGCAGGTCTGTGGACGATGCAGTCAACCTGGAACTCCACCAGTTGCATCTGGGCTCCCTGGGAACCTATGCAAGGATCCTGTTCATGGACTTCAGTTCTGCTTTCAACACCATCCTTCCAGCTCTGCTCAAGGAGAAGCCTGTGCTCGACTCCCTCTGTAGCTGGATCACGGTCTTTCTCAGACACACACTGCGAATGACACCACCCTCATCGGGCTATAGTAGGGCCGTGAGGAGTCCGCCTACAGGGGAGAGGTGGACCAGCTAGTGTACTGATGAAGCCACTATGTCTTGGAGTTGAAAGCCCAGAAGACAGTGGAGATGATCATGGAATGGCACTGCCCCTCCGTCCCTCCTCACCATGACAGACTCCCCCAACCCGATATCCACTGTGGACTCCTACTGCTTCCTTAGCAACACCATCACCCAGGACCGTAAGTGGGAGGCAGCCATCAGCTCCCTCATCAAGAAGGAAACTCAAACTGCTGAGCAAGATGTCGGTGCAGTTCTACACAGCCATCATGAAGTCCATCCCGACCTCCTCCATGTGGCGCCACTGCCAGGGACAGACTGAAAGGCATCTTGTGTGCTGCTGAGGCTGTAGGCTCCCATCTCTCCAGGACCTGTGTGTCTCCACGACCTGGGAACAAGCAGGTCGGATCATAGCCAACCCTTCTCACACTGGGCACAGACTGTTTGACTTCCTCCCTTCAGACAGGAGGCCAGAATCCCTTTTCCCCTCTGCCATCAGACTCATGAACACTAAATAACCTGTTCCTTCCAATTGCATTATTATGTTTGCACTGTGTGGTTATATCCACACTTACCTCTGCTGCTTAAGCTTCTGAATTCCTTCACTGACAAAGACAATGAAATAATACATTTCATTGATTCTGAGAGAGTGTAAAGTGACCATAGGAGACAAAAAAACCTGCTTTTTCATTCAAATCATCCTCTGCAATACTTACTTGGTGTAATTGCTAAACAGGTGACCACAAATGAAGAGGAAAAGGTCCTCTCAGCATGAGGTTACCCCAAATGGTTCTTTGCCAAATCTCAAAGGGCAAAACAAAGAGCTAAAAAAACAAAACAGGAACAAAAGGCTAAAGAGCCAGGAACGAAAGTGGTGTATTTGCCTTAAGCTGCTGGGGTATCAAGACCTTCAGCGTGCACTGGGGCGGTTTCCAGCCGAGTGTGAAGCGACTGGGATGAAAATCAGCACCTCCAAATCCAAAGCCATGGTTCTCGACCGGAAAAAGGTGGCCTGCCCTCTTCAGGTTGGTGAGTGTCCTTGCCTCAAGTGGAGGAGTTCAAGTATCTCAGGATCATGTTCACGAGTGTTCATGAGGGACGGATGGAGCGTGAGATTGACAGACGGATCGGTGCAGCATCTGCAGTGATGCGGTTGTTGTATAAGACTGATACAACGAGCACCCAGAGCACGGTACGTAAAACGGTACTGCTGAAATACTGAAAGGTACACTGCGTAATATAAATAGAATCAAATTCAAGCATTTATTTTATTCCAGATATTTTTTATCACTGAAAAAAATGCCAAAATGCTGCAAGTGGCTCACCTCACCTAAGACCTGACTTGTAACTTGACGAGGAGCGGGCACGTCTCAGCTTGTCTCCATGGACATGGTCACTAAAGGCAGCAAAATGGGATTTAAATATGACCAGTCACTGGAACTAGAGACACAAGTCTACTCTGAGACATTTTGAGTTATTCACGGATTCTGAAAGTGTAGTCTCCAAGCTTTCCAACGATGTCTAACACATGGAAATATGATAATATTTGGAGAAGTTGTGGCCATTTGAAGGTAGGAGAACCTCAAAGCTCAAAGCTGAGAAATCTGCCTCTAAAGATCGGCAGTTTCCACCTCTCTCTGTTGCTGGGACAGACAATAGGGCTCATTTACATCTCATTTAGTTAAGCCATCCCCCCTGTCAAAGGACTGTCAGTGGTGTGACAGGGCAGACAGAGAGTAGTTTGAACAATGTTTATCAAAATGAGCTTTTAGTGGACTGATCAGAATTAGAAGGTACAAAAAGATTGAAAGCTTAGGTTATGTCCTCATCCAAGTCCATTTTTTTGATTACCCACTGCAGACAAATGACATTTCCTCTGTCTAGCTGGAAATTAGAAGCATGTTTTGTATTGCAGGCAATGTTTCAAAATATAAGGCAGTGTACCTTTAAGGGAAATGTATCAAAAATGTATTTCTGATAGAATTAACCAACTGTGCATGTGTAACATCAACAAGCAACAGGACAAATGTAAATGCATGCTCTTTGCCTTGACATCCTTACCTCGAGTCGCACTGTGTTTGATCAGAGCCAAATGTAAAGTAAAGTAGTGAGGACTTTGGAAACATCATTCACAGTCTCATGATGCCTATAGCCCTGTGTTTCCTCTGAGCTGGAGCCATTGAAGCAGAGGCTGAAGTCTCTGAGGAGATGCACATCCGCATCTGTCACTGGGGACGCAGCTGTCAGCCGCTCGTCTCCACTGTTGGAGGGAACAAACTGGGAGTCAATTAGAGAATCAGTGGATTGTGCAAGTTCAGAAATGTTTGCTTTGTGTGCTTTCTTTGTACTTGTTGCTGCTTACATCATCCTGTAACACAGTGATTAGAAATAACTGAAGAAAAGTTCAGAGTGTAGTTATGTTTTGTAACAAGCCCAGATTCTGAACCTGTCCCAGAATAGTGCTTGCAAATTAGTCTAGTTTTGTCAGTCATTCAATCAGTCAGGTGACTAAGATTCATTCAGCATCACTTGCATCTTTCATCTCTCTTTTCATCATTTTTATTTTATTTTTTCATTTATCTATAGCGCCACCATGTGGATTGAGGTATACAAGAATCTACATTCTACATCTAAACCTGCTGCTTATATCTCCTTCGTCTTTGTATATATTGTATATTGAAAATCTCAAAGTTCTATCTTTCTATTTTTTAGTTTTTAGTTTTTAGATTTAGTATCTTATCTTTGTATTTTGTACACTTGTAATTGTGTACATATTCTCAGATATGTATATTCCAGAGTACATATAGCCGGATTTCTTTCTTTACTCTATTCTCACATTTATTATTTTGTTGTTGGTATTTTAGGACATATTTTAAAATTGTTATTTTTATTTTAATATTACTATTTGAGCTACTGTGACAATGCAATTTCCCTTGTGGACCAATAAAGTCTATCATTAAAAGTGTCTCTAGATAGTCATCAGGGCCAGCTCAAGCATTCATGGGGCCCCAAGCGGAAATGTGTCATGGGGCCCTCGTAATGTCGATTTCATTTTCAATGAATATACAGTATATCCCAATAAATGAGACGCAGAGTTTTCCCCTAGCCTTCCACCTGACTATGTTGGTAGACTACGCTGCAAAAAGAAATCTAGACATGAGTCAAATTTTCTTAAAATGTGTATTTGTATTTAGTTATTTGAGTCACTAATTTCAGGAATTCTGCAAGTGTGGCAAGATTTTACTACAAAATTGGATAAATCCAATCCAATCAATCAATCAATTTATTTTTGTAACGCCCAATATCACAACAGGAATCGTCTCAGAGGACGGCACAGACAAAACAAATCAATATCAGATATCAAGAATGAACAAAATAAGTCACACATATGAATGTCACACACAAATGAAATGTCTCAATCAGATCTAAATCGCTTAGAGTAACAAGCTTAGAGTATCCCACATCCTTAAACCTTCCTCAACGGCAAGGAAAAACCCTTAAAAACCACATGGGAGAAAACTAGGAAACCTCGAGGGGAACCAATCTGAGGAAGAATCCATCGCCCTTGCACGGATGGGCCAGTGGTGAAATTTTGGCCGACCAGAGTCCAATGGCAATGTTCAACGAGAGTTGCAGTAGGTAGACAGAGTCCCACAGCAGTGTTTAACCCGAGGAGTAGGCGTGGCCGACGCCGTCTGGTCCTATGAATGCTGTCCAGTCTCCGCGATGACGGCCGTCGTTCGGGTCTTCAGCTGCCCGGGAACTCTCCGGCGGAGTGGGACAGAAAAAAAGTCACAATGTGAATAGCAAAAAAATGTGCAGGTAAACCTAAATATTGCAACATAATTTATACGTAAGGAAAACAAGAGGATTGGGCTCAATGTGCCATACTTCCCCCAGCATTTCAGCTCCTATAGCAGCTTTGCTTATGCTGTAGGTTTAGTACTGAGCCTAGCTGACCTGACTAAAAGCCTTTTCGAAAAGAAACGTTTTGAGCCTAGTCTTAAAAATGGGGACTGTGTCTGCTTTTTTTAACATGAGACGGAAGTTGATTCCATAGAAAAGGAGCCTGAAGCTAAAGGCTCTTTTTCCTATTGTGGTCTTAAAGACGCGTGGAATCACCAGTAGTTCTGCGTTTTGAGAGCGAAGCGCTCTGGTCGGCTGATATGGCACAATCATTTCTTGGAGATAGATCGGAGCCATCCCTTTATGTGAGGAGGAGGATCTTAAATTTAATTCTAAACTCAATGGGAAGCCAGTGGAGAGACTTCAACACTGGAGTTATGTGCTCTCTTCTTTTAGTAAATGTTAATATTCTAGCAGCCGCATTTTGAACGAGTTGAAAGCCTCAAACTATTGGGACATCCTGCCAGGAGGGAGTTACAGAAGTCCAGCTTTGATGAAACAAACGAGTAAATAAGTGTTTCCGCATTACTTTTAGGCAAGACTCTTCGTACTTTTGCAATGTTGCGCAAATGAAAAAATGCTGCTCTAGAGGCCTGGTTAATATGCGTTTTAAAGAAGAGGTCTTGGTCAATTTTGACTCAAAGGTTTTTTACAGTAGAGCTGATATACTGACATCATCCAGGGTGAGGATCTGCTCAGCGAGGGTGTCCCTCAGTTTTTGGGGGCCTTGTATAATTACCTCTGTTTTATCAGGGTTATGGAGAAGATAGTTAACGGCCATCCAGTTCTTAATGTCTTTTACGCAAGCACTAAGCCTATTAAATTGATTTGACCAGGTTTCATTGATAAGTTATGTCATGATTTTGGATTATTTTACCTAGTGGCAGCATGTATAGCATGAATAAAATAGGCCCAAGCACGGACCCTTGTGGCACTCCGTAGATCACTTTAGA
>OMNZ01100111.1:0-15305 GCA_900303255.1 Lesueurigobius sanzi | reverse complement strand
AGACCAGACAGCCACGCATCGCCTCATCTAAGCCCAGGTTAGAACATATGTATGCATGTAAAAGTGGTGAACTATTCCTTTAACTGTCATAGTAAAGGCTGTGAATACTTATGTACATGTGATATTAAAAAATCTAAAAAAAACTTTCACTTTGTGATTATTAAGTCTTGTGTGTAGATTGATTAGAAAAAAAAAAACAATAATTTTATATATTTTGGAATAAGGCTGTAACATAAAATCTGGAAAAACTGATGGGGCTTGAATACTTTCTGAATGCACAGTACTTTCTATAGGAAACAACAGCAATAGCTGACATCACAATGTTCTTAAAAGTTAAAACATTCTTTACTGAGCTTTTACACGTGAAGCATTTGAACAAAGGTCCAATTATTTTCTCATAAAGATGTTCAATAGTTGTGACCATTTTCTAAAAACATGTATGTGCGTGATGTTGTTCAGATGAAACAATGATCAGGTTCAACATACAGTATGTGGATTTTCTTTTTTGGGATTTCCTTCAAAAACAGTCTTTTTTAAGGAATCAATTCCAGACCTGTCCAGTAGAGGGCAACTGAAATTTCTGAAGCTAAGCAGGGGGCGGGGCCTGGTCAGTAGTTGGATGGGAAACCGATACATTTAAATTAATACCAGCTTTAAAATTGTGAGTGTTGTTTAAGAGTAAAGTAATAATAATGAGCCTGTGTCTAATTTTGTTTATTTGTGTCATTGTGAAATAAGACTGATTTAAATAGAATATCGGCATCTAAAATAAACCAGATTGCACTAAATTACATCTGTGTAATTCAAAATTTCCTGGGGGAGAACCTCCAGACCCCCCACATAAATACATTTTCATCTTACTATTTCTAAACTGCTGGCTTCAGCCCTGGTGCCACAGGCCAATGAGGTGAATCAAAGCTGTGCTCATTGTTGTTATTCATTTATAAATAAAACAAAGTTTGGTCAATAGTATTTGACCAAATAGTCATTGCCCTCAGACTCAATCCAGGTTTCTCATCTGGCCCCTTGTAAAAAATAATTGCCCACCCCTGCACTACACCATCCTGTTCTTTTTCTTTTAATATTTTCAACATTGAAAGAGAATGTAACTCGCACATACCAAATATGGATTTGGCTCCAAAAATTCAAGATGGCGGCGGTTCAAACGAATTGGCTTTGTTAGCCCGCGCTGAACGCTATGGGGAAAGCCACGCAGGCTGCCTCCATCTTTATCTACACTCTATGATTAGAACATGAACACAACCCATCGCTACAGAATGATGTTTTTCACAGGTCTTCTATGACTGACTAGTGGAAATACACTACATTCTGTTCAGTGCCTTTCCAACAGCCAACAAACACATGACACTGGTGGAGTGATTGAAGAGTTTTGCCCAAGGACACAATGGCACCCATCGCTAAAACAAATGTTACTGTAGCAGTGACTGAACCACAATCCAAAACATCTACTACTGCCCAGTCACCATGAATATAGGAATATCACACCCAATTATTTATTATTATCATCTTCATCATCATCATATACCATCATCATTTGCACTCACTGTAAAAGATGTAATTATTCATTCATGTATTTCTAATTTAGTACAGACACAATTAAAGTCTACATAGATAACAGTAAACAATTGTATTGGTCAACCTTGGTAAATAATGTGATAAACAAACAATACAATATAATATGCAGTACCAAATGAAAGAGGAATAACAAGCAGCACTATAAGAACAGACTAGTCTCAGCCCTGACTCCAGAAGAGAAGGTTTAATATTGTATCTTGCTACAGAAGCTGCTTGTGCACTTTGATGTGAGAACTCCAGCGCTAACCTTTTCAAACTCGGCTCCACAGACCTGGGACAATTTTAGACTCAGGTGTGTATACGCACTGAGAAACGAGAGCTTGTTATACTTTACACCACCAGACTAGCAGAATTATTTTTGTTTGATGTTTAAATGGACGATTGGGCAACATTTCTCCTTAGCCAAGAGTCGTAATGTTTATGCAATATGAAGAAAGCTTCACTTGAAAGCATGACTCAAATTTGTGGTGGGCACATTGAGGAGCCTGTCAAAAACGTGCTTGGGTAAATATGCATGCTTTCTGATGGTGTTTTGCGGGCACTCCTTGAAGCAAAAAAAGGATCTAGCAGTGCTTGGTTGAACGTTTAAAGAGAATATAGCGGCGAGTATTTAACAAGGTGCCGGAGTTGGTTTCTGGCTTAATATCGCCCCCTGCTGCATGGAAAAAGAACACGTTTTGGTCCCAGAGTGCAGCTTCTGCTCTCAGTCTTCATCTTACAAAATCATGCTTCTCAGAAGTTCATATTTTTTGACAGTTGAATGAGTTTTTTGCTTTCTTTTCTAAAAGCAATTGCATACCCGCTTGGCATGGATTATTCATCAAACCTCTGTTTATCTTGACAAAATATAGATTTGATTAGTGTCAGAGTTACTACATGATGTTATAAAATAAATAAAAAAAATTATATTAAGAGGTTTACAGAAATACAATCTGCTATTACTCTCATTAACTATAGCCTACTATATGATATAACTTGGGAAAGGATTTTAACAAGTGTCAAACACTGGAGGAAGCTTTCCCAGATTTGAAAAACTATGAATTTCTGAATGGTGTTCAACTTGTCGTCTAGTTACTTGTTTAGGTTCTTCTATATCAGACAAACAGGTACCTCAGACAATACCTATTTGTATGATAAGAAGAAACTTAAACAGTAAAAAAAAAAACTATGAAAACAAATTTCAAATATTAAAAATAATGTTTTAGATCATAATTTTAGCTTTACGTTTTTCTTTTTTGTGATTAAGTCAACAACATGTTGTGGGTACACTATTTTAACTATTTTAACTTCATTTTAACAGATTCACTGCAGGGAAGACACTGGGGTGTGCCAGTTTTATTAACATATAAACCTTCACTGGGAAACAAATAAATGACCTAATCTTTACTAAAAGGAGTGTAATTATTGCACAGATTCAATGTTTCTCCATAGAACTATATGTGGAACTTCAGTGAACATTTTCTCAAAGTGCGTTTTTCTCACATTGTGGTGACATCTCCGTTTTAGTAGCTACAATCAATCAATTTATTTTTGTAATGCCCAATATCACAACAGGAGTCATCTCAAAGGTCGGTGTGGACAAAAACAAATCAATATCAGACATCAAGGATGATCAAAATAAATCACACACAAATGAAATGTCACAACCAGATGTAATGTCCCGTAAATAAGTAACTCGGACATAACAAGCTTAGAGTATCCCACATCCTCCACAGTGAGCAACAACCCCTAAAACCACATGGGAGAAAATTAGGAAACCTCAAGGGGAACCATTCACCAGTGGTGAATTTCAATGGCTATGTTCAGACTCCAAACTTTCCAAGTCTTGTTCTTAACAATATTGTGAAGGTTTGTTCAAAGGGATTTTATTATTTCATTCCTAGCCGAAGATTTGAACCCCAAACAACAAGGTGAAGATTTTTGACGATTTCTTCACTAAAAACTACTTAATTCAAGACTAAACAAGATATCCAAAATCTCCTCCGAACAAATCTATATATCCTAACTAATATATCAGCAAAATAAAACCATACATTTAAACTTGACTATCCATTATTTAGATTTCGTGACAGAAAACAGATGAAAACATAAAATTACTTTTCCCCCTCATCTTTATTTCAGTAATACACAGCAAAACTTTCAAATTGATATCCCTCACTTTACACTTTTCCCTATTCACCTGCAGCGTCTGGCCTAAAAGCATAATGTCTCATTATTTTTTTAAATTGCCGACTTGTATCGCATTGCTGGGCATTGTGCTGGAAATTGCTAGTCTGATCATGAATAGCGTGTCCATAAATCTCAATTTCACGCAGTGGTCAGGTCCTGGCTGCACAAAGGGCTGGATCTGGAGTCTGAGAAAGGCGCCGGCAGCAGTGCAGTTATTGATACTGAAAGTTTTATCAGCATCACCGCTTTGCAGGGAGTCTTCCTCTCCCTCTTCCTCTCCCTCTTCCTCTGAGCATCGCACCTCAGTGGGACTCCAGTCTCTGAGTTCATTCTTCACTGCTTCAGCTGTAAAACAACACAAACTATCTCCATATTATGAGGAAGTGTCTGCAACTTAAAGGCCCTATACCCGACTTGGAGCGAGTGAATTAAACTAGTTAGTTGTGTTCAAACTTATTTCCAATATTCTTCACCCATTTCTTACATCCCAGTTCTTCCATCCACATGTTTCTCAGGGTCACTGTCACAGAAATGCAAAGTACTTTTCGAAGAGCTTGGCAGTGGTATTTTGTAAGTAAACTTTATTTGTAGCACTTTTCACAGATACAAAGCCACAAAGTGATTCATAATATTAAAACATATCTAAAATACAATATTGACGCTGAGTCAGTAGGACAACAATCCTCACCTAAACAGAAAAGTTTTTAGGTGCTTGAAGGCATCTATTGAGCCCGGAGAGTCCAGATGGAGTTCGTTCCAAAGAGTGTTGGAAGATCGATCTCACAGTTGCGCGTTGGTGGACCCATCAGCAGGTTCTGCCCAGGCGACCTCAGGGTCGGGTTTACGTAGATCAGTGATGTAGGAGCCTGACCCTGTAGGGCTAAAAACGTTAGCTCCATTTTAAATTGATCACGATACCCAACAGGGAGAGCGAGGATTTTGTCCATTTCTAAGCATACAAAACAATTACCTCGTGATGACACTATATCGGGGTAAGTGTTTTCAGCTCAGGAGAAGAAGACAGTCTCCGTATGTATTACTTAAACATGAGTGAATCTCTGTTTTTATAGTGATATTATAACATGGTTAGAGCGAAGGGAAAGTTTGTTCAAATGTAACTTTAACGCAGGATCTAAATATTTAAATATGTGTTAGCTACTTTACATTGCATGGTGTCGTGCTCACCATTCCTCTTATTATCTGCCCGTACAGCTCAAAGTCTTAGACAGTGTTGAGTGTGTGGGAGCTCTTTGGCAGGGTTTGACAGTTGAGCTTTTGTCTCTGTTTGTTGGTGTTGGCCAGGGCTAAGCTGCTCTGCTACACAAAGCACAACAACAAGAACAAGTCATAATGGCCTTGATAATGACTTGATGTCTTTGTAGCGAGAGAGAAAAAGAGTTGTTTTTCTCACTTGTTTGGAAAAACATGCAGGGAGGAAGGCAGAGTGGAAATGCAGTACAGTATTAACCCCTGCGCGCGTCATGACGAGTGACTTTTATTGGCAGTATGTTCGTGAAATCTTCTCGCCTTGTTATTGACCATGTGAAAGCCACACCGTGTAACATTTCATTTCAATACGAAAAAAAAAAACATTTCAATAAATAGAATAAAATACACACATTTGTTTTATTCCAGATATTTGTCATAGTTTAGAAATACTTAAAAAATGAAAGGGGAATGTTATTTGTATAGCACCTTCATATGACACAAGTCCAGGCCCGTCGACAGGGGGGGGTCAACGGAGTATGTTGTCCCCGGGCCTCAGGACCAGGGGGGCCCAGCAAGGAGCCCATATTATATTCTC
Organism: Lesueurigobius sanzi; assembly: GCA_900303255.1. Taxonomy (NCBI): domain Eukaryota; kingdom Metazoa; phylum Chordata; class Actinopteri; order Gobiiformes; family Gobiidae; genus Lesueurigobius; species Lesueurigobius sanzi. Next base: position 9,736 of record OMNZ01100111.1, on the reverse strand, counting down.
CCTTGTTCTGCATGATTCTTTTTTTTTTTTTTTTTAAATATCATTACTTGCTTTGACATGTGTCTTAATGCGTAAAATCATCTCAATAACTCGGGATGGTTTATTTTTGTCCATCTTAAGTTCCTTGAATCCCCCACTAAACACAAATGAAGGAGTGTTCTTTAACCTGTTAAACCCTATAGGACAAATTTGACACCGGTGGTCAAGAGGTTAAGCAGGACCAAAGGAAGAGAATGATGAGAGAACAGTGGTGTCAAATTGTGGGAAAGGGCCCCAAAATACAGCCTATAAAATGATTTATTTTAAAAAGGCTGTAGCAAACAGGTGCCGCCGCAAGGGTAGAGTGGTGGGGGGCCCATGAGAAACCTTCTTGCCCCGGGCCCCACCAAGTCTGTCAACTGCCCTGCACAAGTCATCCAAAGCGCGAGGCAATTTGGGCGAGTCTTACCCAAGGGCAGTGTGCGCCTGTGGGAGCCGGGAATCAAACCCCCAACCTTCCAGTCATGAAACGACCCACTGAACCATCTGCGCCACTGTCGCCCCATAACAATGAACAATTTTACTGTGAGTTGTTCCTTCTAAGACCTGACTCGTAACTTTACTGGGAGCGGGGACGCCTCTAGCTTGTTTCTATGGAGATGTTGACTATTAGACAACCAAATATAGGATTTGAATCGAATTTTGAGTCCTCATCTAAATCCATTCTTTGATTACACACTGGAAAAATAGCATTTTCTACGTCTAGCTTGTCATTAGGAGCATGTTTTGTATTGCTTGCAACTGTATAGGTCAAAATGTTCCTTTAAGGACCGAAGGTGTGCCTTACTGTTTTTCCATTAATAATAAACATTCAGTATTTGAAGAGTTAATTTGCAAAAGCAGATATCTCCGTTTTGAATTTTTATTACCATTTAAGAAAGGTGACACAAGTAAAACTAAAGTTGAATCCATTTGATCAATAAATAGTGGCTTAATATTCTGCCTAATAATCTGAACCAATAAAATAGGTCTGGTTATTAAAAACACTGCTACAGGAAGAGAAAATTGATTTTTGTCAATGGCAGTTATCTGTTTTTGCAAATGAACTCATCATTTGACAGTACCACAAATACTACAAAATAACATAGCATTTGACCTACCTCGTATGTCAGGGACAGTGGGCCATTGTGTAGTGCCGAGGGGCATATCCAGATCTTGAGCTGTTAGGTCATACTAGATTTAGCTCAATCTTTGTGCCTTGGGATAATGCAGGAAAGCAGATTTCACGGAGGACCCACACTCACACATGGGACCTTCTAACTTTGCAATATGTTGCTGGAATAAAAATGACATTTTTTAAAGCCTGTTGTATATTAGTTTGTTTGTTTTAGTTTCTACACGTATGATACTGCCCAAAGTTCCCTCAGAACAGGGCCTTTACTGCAGAGCCCAAACAGCAAAGTTCAACGCGCTGTCAGGTCTTTAAATGTTATGAAAACAGACTCAAATGAAGACTTACTACAGCCCTGCAGCTAGTTTACACAGTTAGAAGTGTTGGCTTGCTTTTCTCAAACTCCCTCCTCTCAATAAACCCTGACAGCTGGTTCAGGCCGTCGCTCGCACCAGGGGCAAAACAGCTTTAATCTGGTTTGGGGCAGCCATAATGAAATGTGCTGTTCATAAGGCCCGTAACCGTGTTATAGAAGAAGAAGAAGAAGAAGACGAAGAAGAAGGGAAACTCGATATCGAGGTGGCCTCCATGGCAACGCAGCCTGGGAGTACACCAGTCCAATGTTTGGGAGGATTTTGAAACAGATTCGACAGGCTTGAGGGGAGACGACCGTGCGGAGGGGGAGGTTGGAGTAGTTACATGTGCCGAGTGAAAATCCTTTTGAAAATACCATCCGAATTCCTTTCTTGGCTTCACATATTGCACACAAGAGCTGTATGGGATTTGCATTTTGGATGATGATTCCGAATAGAAATGTCACAACTACCACTGCTATTTCTACCACGACCATTAACACTTGCTACTGGTCATTTGTTTAGGCTTGTATCCTAGTGAGAAAAACAAGCCTGGTTGTCTCTACAGCACGTTGTTTTCCAGAGAATCTTGGCTCGTCGCGGCACACAGTTGTTCGCTCTAAGCAGGTAGCCCAGAAACACAACCGGCACAAGAAAGGAAGGAAGAAACGTATTTGTGTGGCACCTTTCACAGACATGGCCACGAAGCACTTTACATGGGCCAGTTTGCTTTCACTCCATGCACTGTGGCCATAAGCTACGTAGTTAGACACGTAGATAGCCACGGCTGCCCTGGGATAGACTACAGATCTGCACAAACAGACCCTCCAACCACCACCATTCACTCACTCACCCCCCACAGTAATCATTCATTCCCGATCTTGTACCAAGGGGGTATGAAGGGCCTAACTTTAACTTGTGTGAAAAGCCGGTTTGTACATGAGGGAAAGTAGGTGCGAAGTTTCTTAAATGAACTGTTTTATGAAGTATGTACAGTATGTAAAGCTACCACTGCTTCTGCGAAATGAACGAGTAAAGCTTGTTGACCTTGCTTACCTGGAAGAACTATACAATACTACAAACGCCATGCCAACCTTTTATTTTTACACTATTACTTTCCCATTACCACACACTGATATTACAGCAGGCTATTCGGTCAGTGTGGCCTGGGCTGTACTGTCCCTGCTCCATCACGGGCACCATGATGTATAAAGTTGCTGAAATGTGAGACATACTTTGCTCTCAGGGCGTTATTGATGTCCCTCCCCCCACTCAAATCATGTTGGACACTTTTAAACACTTTTTAGCACATGTACAGTATGTCAGTAATGAGTGCTATGCCGACTACCGCTACCACTCAGCCTTGTAGCTATAGGGCATGTTAGAATAAATTAATCTGCTGGGTGAAATTTCCTTTTAAAAGACCATTAAAATTCCTTCATTAGCACTTCGCATTTTAGCCTGAAAACAAATGCCGATCTCATGGACATATTTTGTATTTATAGTCTCGTAGGAGGTTTGCAATGTGCCGTATGTCCTCTGAATGTATAGTTCTCTCATGTCTCTGTCAAAACTATTCAACATCTCACGCAAAAACAACCATAAAAATGAACTTCTCCCGCCTGAAACCCTGGCCTAATAACTGTCACATTAAGCTAAGTGATTCTTAATGAGGACAGGTAATCCGCGAGACATAAAGCCTCCGTAGCACGCAATTATCAGCAGTCTGGAAATGGAGCCGCTCGCATTCGGTCGACCATTTTACGCGCTGCGCAATATGTACAAAGTGAGCACAATGTCCCTTCGGGGGTTGAAATTCTTTTGAAATGTTAAAGATTCGTGTAGAATATGGGTTATCGTCGAAATAACAAATTATGCCCGAAAGGGTTTTTTGGAGTTTTACTTCTCCGTGGCTGTAATATTGACGGACTAGCTCTAATAAACAAAGCCATATTGCAGAAGACTGGAACGTGTACTCCAAGAGGATATTTGTCAAACTTTAACTTTGAGGTGTGAAAATCTGGTTTGTGCATCTTGGAAAGCGGACGAGAAGTTTCTTAAGGTAACTTTCTTATTAATATTGTATTTAAAGCTACCTCTGCTGCTTCGAAATCAATGAGAAAAAGAAGAACTGGACCATTTACACTTTCATATTTCTTTCAAGCTGCAACGTCGTTAAAAAAAACAAAAATAAAAACACACACGTCTCGGTTTGATCACGCATAATGGCTGCGTATCCTATTTGGCGAAAATTAGACCGCAGTAAAGTGGCCCAGACACGGGGTCCGCGCAGTGACAGCTTCATAGGAATCCTGTTTATCCAAGGTCAGCAGACTATTACTTCAAGTCTCAGAAGTTTTTATCAGAAGGAGACGAAGCACCCATCTGCACAGCGCCGGGTTTTAACAGCGAGGGCGCCCGTGTAATCAGCCCCACTTGACCCTGCTCACTCCCCCGAAAAATATTCAAACTAATGCATTATTTAGAGCCCGGTGCCCTTCAATTTAGTGTCAAAGCTAAATTCCGTCAACTAGGATTCAAAATGGCATCACTCTGTTAAACCGTTCTGTTGATACTTCAAAAATCCATAAAATATATTGACCTCTTGATGCGTTTGGTTTTACAAAGTTTGCTTCTAAGTAACAAAGTCTCTTAAGGCCTACTGAGGGAAATTAGATTAGTTATCGCTTCATTACCACTGTAGAAATGCTTACAATGACATCATCAGCGCACTCTATGGGAAACTAATTAATGGCTACACAATGAATACAATGAACGCTGAAAAAGTATCTCATGTGACGACAATGAAAGTGCTTCTACGGAGAAGCTTTCAGTTTGGTTTTGTTGTTCTATCCTCAAATACAATACAAAAACAGATTCGATAAATTCCTCTTTCTCAATTACAAGTTAATGAAAGCTCCCTCATTTTGCATCTCTGCGCCGTTTTATGCAAACCCTGGGAGTTTTCGAGACGCTCATAAAGCCAAAAATTTCATCACTCCAGCTTCAAAATGTTCGACTCGGGCTCCATTTTTACTCACCTCTGGGCTCCGTTCACGCTTTTGATAAAGTTTGCGCTTAAATTTGCAGTAATGTAAGCCTGCCTCATATTTTGAAGTCATGCTGGTTGGCCCTCTGCCCAGAAACTGCGGAGCGTCACTTATGGAGAGTCTTATGGGGCAGATAATTCAGGCACAAACACAGGCTGGTGGCTGATAGTGGGATCATCTCAATGCCACTGATTTATAAGCTAACAGTGGCCGGTCACAATGGATGGGCCCGGCGCGCGCAAGATGCAAGATACAAAGCTAAATACAGTAAATCACAGAGCAATAAAGTTTGTTTTGTGGCCACTATGATAATACCGATACTTTTAGATTAACATTCTGCAACTGTGGTGATTATTATGGAGATTGTTTGAGAAACCTTTAATAAAAATGATACAATGGGATCATCTTAAGTCATAATGTAGACCACCCCCCCAAAAGAAAAAAAAATTGAAGTTTTGTTCGTGGCCTCTTGTTCAGAGTTTTTTTTTTTAGTTATTAATCCACTTGAAATACAGTGAGAAATGCGTAGCGATTTGGCTGCGCTAAATCACGTTATTGAATGCACCGACATGTGTTCATCAGCTACAGGTGACTAAGTGTGTGAATATAAGGCGGATTGACAAAAAATAAAAAAAACTGACTGAAAGCTTGAGGAGAGGGGAGCCTTTTTAAAGACTTTACACAGTTCATACAGTCATTATTTTCTCCGCCTGGGTCGCCTATGCCTAGGGCCGGCCCTGACTGGCTCCTTTTTATATATCTGTCTGTGTAGGTTCTTTTTATATAGTTTTCTTTATTGACGGCAGCCAGATCACTATTATCTGAGACGTGATCGCTGATGTGTTTGGTGCGATGTCATACCAACATGTCCCGCCTTAAACCCCAATGCAGGCACGTCATTGGTCCGCATAAATGGATGAGTCGAGCCAAACGTTAGTGATTGGACTCTTTCAAGATGTATTTTTAGCGTTATTAGACAGGACAGGAGGTTTTGTTTACCTGCTTCATCGAGATCAGGAAAAGTGCACCAACATCAATGAACCGGGACGACGGAGCGTACACCCTTTCTCACACCTGGGACACGGTCCTGGAGAAGGCGTCAGTCAGTAGGGGGCGCAAGCTTCCCCTGCTGCCTGGAACATCTATATAAGCAACCTCAGACATGTCACTTCACCATCATGTGACGCTTCTGACGAAGACTACAGGAAGTAGTTGAAGCTAGTCAAGCAGGTAAACAAGCCTCCTGTCTTACTAAAAAGAACACTAAAAACAGTTTAAACTAAGAAGACAGTATGAACTTTTTCAAACGTCTTTCAAGATGTATTTTCCCGAGTTTGTGAAATCACAAATCTCGTGGGAATACATCTTGCAGCGCAAGGTTACTCAGCAAAACCAGAGTAATGTAAATTTTGTTTTGCGCTAATAATATACATTAGCAATGTGACGTTTCATGACTGAATCTGCTCTTTTGAACAGCTCTTTAAGGTGAACAGTTCGAACCAGATCACAATTTGTGAAAAGAACCATATTTTTTCAGTCCATTTTACACAGTTTTACCCTGAACAAACTCAAGAATAGCAACAGTAGTGCACACTGCAAAATAAAATATATCTTGACATTTTAAAATGTCTCAAATCAAGTATATTTGGCCTCGAGTTGAGAAATACTGACATGACAAGTAAAGAAATCTGCCAGTGGACTTAAGTGAACTCATTCTAATTTAGCAAAATGACAGATTGTTTTACTTGGCAAGTCAGAATTACTCAAATTAAGGAGAAATCTCATCTCGCATCTTGCACTAAACATGACTTGGCAGACTGGTGTAGCCTCTTTTCAGTTACATATACTTTTTTACAAAGGGTAAATTTCAGTCCTAAAATAACGTGGAATAATTATAATAGAAAGATCAGGTCTTTGATGATATGACTTTTTGTCTAGCGTCATGAAAAAAAGTCAATTTAAAAATGAGCCCGCTCTTTCGAAGTGAACTGATCCCAGAGACTCTGCTCCCTGTAAAGAGCCATGGATCCTGTCACTAATATACATTATAAAACACTGCAATACAAAGAACAGGTTGATTTTCTTCTCAATGACACTCTGCTTTGTCCCCGCTCAGTCTTGCTGAAGCTGTAAATCAAGTGTCATTGTGCCGCTGCTGGAGAACAAGCTCTCATGCACCTACATCGCTCCACTGAGTCCCACCCTTCAGAGTCAGCCGCCCGGATTTGCATTGATTGTTGTTTCCTGCTCCTCGGCTCCCACGCTTTATCTACTTTATGCTTGTTTAATGGTCCTCGCTGAAATGAATGCGGGCATATGATAAACAAAGGCTTTCATTATGCAAATACGCACCTTAGAGTCGCAGCAATGGGCCGGTAAAAAGTATTTGTTCAGACGTTTGCAGATGTGACAAGTCATTTTGTCCGTATGTATATCAAGACTGTGCGTCCTGAAGCGCTCGCAGTGAGGAAGGCGTCCTTATTTGTATCAAAAAGTACAAATGAGTCTTAAGAAATGTGACAATTTCCTAAACATTGTCTGTGTTTGTGATGCATGTTGACTGGCCGTGGAGGATTCGGCGTTAGAAAGTACATATTTCACTCTGAGACACATGCTCAAAATGCTCTGGCAGCAGGGAAGTACATTAATGTCAAATCCGAAAAAACAAAGAAAACGCATTTTCCCGTGACGTACAGGTACATGGATTTGTTTTTCATTCGAGAACTTTTTGAAGAATCTGACGGAAGAAGACATGCAGTATAAATCCACCTTGAAGTGGTCCGACAGAAGAAAAGCGAGAGGCTGTAGTGTTTTGACAGAGGGTCAACAAAGGAAGCCTCTACACAAATAGGCTCTGAGTCTGCAGTAGCCCCTCTGTAAGTCAGACATACTCTGAAGTGGCTAGTGTTTGAAATGTATCATACCATAGCAACCATATGGGCCTTACGTTTGCTGCTCCCCATTTTTTTTCTAAATATAAGTTCTATTTGACTGCTTAGGTAATCAAATCCGTAGCTGTGTATTGAGTATGTACCATGTGAAAGAGAGTACACTAGTGTTTTATGTTCTACTGTATGTCTTTGTGTTTTCTATGTTTTTAATGTGGTGACAGCAGATCCCAGACACACAATACACAGATACGGTAAAGCTACTACATTGGAGCAGCTTTTGTCTTATCTATAAACAGTGGTGGGCAAAGTACATCGTTTCATTGCTTGAGTGAAAGTACAAATACTACTGGTCAAATATTACTCCATTGAAAGTGGAAGATGCCCAGTGAAAAATGTACTTAAGTTAAAATACTGATTTACTTAATGAATTACTAAATTACTTCATTATTTACTTAACTAAGTACTTAAGTATTCAAAATAAAAAGTACATTTCATTTTAAATGAGTTTTGTGAAACTTTGCAGCTTCGAAACCAGGAAACATATACAATATTTCTGAAAATGTATTTGAGTCTTTTCCTGGTTTCACCCTGGTTTCACTCATGCGGATAAAAAATGACCAAGGAATAGAAAAACAATAGATTAATTGACACAAAATGAGTAAGCACTTGAGGGAGAAACCATTGTACGGTCAGTGGCATTGAATTATACACCTGCACAGCGCCACCTTCTGTTCCAGAGTGGACATGATGATAAGAGTAAATCAGAAAAAAAGCCTTGATGCGACCAACTTGAGTAACAAGAGCATTTTTTTTTTTTATGTAGTAGGAATTATTATATTTGTTTGTCAAATGTAGTGAAGTTGTCAAAAACAGATCCTCAAAAACTCTACTTAAGTACATCACTTAAGTAAATTTACTTTGTTACTGCCCACTACTGTCTATAAATATGGCCAGTTGATATGATGAATTTATATGCTGCTATTATACTGTATATTTGTCACCTCCTAAGGGGAGTGGGTTTATTTACTAACCTAAACTTAAAGATGTTATAAAGTAATTATTTGGCTCTTTAAAAGTTTTAGTTTTAGCTAAATCTCTTGTTAATTTGTACATGTTTCTACAACATATCACAGAGCCCTGCACTGCATGAGGAGAAATACAGTTTGTGTCTAGAGAAAACGAGGGTTTTAAACCCACTGGAATATTTTACCTTCTCACTCTGACAAGTGAAGAAACACCGTACAGTATATGAGAGTTATTGTGTAATAGACTGCAGCGTTCTGTCCTACTCTCCATCCTAAACTCTTATTTTCACAGAAGTGCTTCTGGGATTGCTCTGTGCTGGTCTCCTCTCATCATTAACTCCTTTACTGTGTATTTGTTTAAGGTAGAATCCATATGTTTTGACGCCTTTGGAGCCTTTTGATGCTTTGCTCAATAGTTCATCATTTGGGATAGTAGTTATCTGCCTGCCTAAGAGATCATCTCCTGTGTCTCCTTCACTGTGGCACAATCTTTTTCCCCCCAACTCAGAAATGTAGCTCCGACCCTTTGCACGCAGCCAGTCAGGGTACATTCATTCACTTCTCATTTCCCCCACACAACATCTCCGTCCAACTCCATCCGTCCTCTTTCATCCTGTACTAGCCAAACTCAAATTGCTTTCCTCACTCTCCACAATAAAAAGTGGCCGCGCGATTTTCTTTCTCCTTTTCTTTTTTTTCTTCTCATTCACCAAACGGACATACTGTAGGTAAGGCTAGACGCTAAACTCTAAAGAATAAGAGTATTATCCGTCCATAACTTTCTCATTTTTCTGGAGAAACAGGGATTGCTGCGACTACATGGCTACCACATTACGCCTGAAAGGACATGTGTGTTCTTCTAGCAACAGTGTGTGGTGGTAAATGTGTTTTTTAGAAATCAAACCACGTCTAAATGAGTAAACCACTAACTCAGGTCTAGAACAGGTCTAAACCAGGTCTAAACCGGGCTAAATCCGGGCTAAACCAGGTCTAAACTAGGTCTAAACCAGGTCTAAACTAGGTCTAAACTAGGTCTAAACCAGGACTAAACCAAGTCTAAACCAGGTCTAAACTAGGTCTAAACCAGGACTAAACCAGGTCTAAACCAGGTCTAAACTAGGTCTAAACCAGGACTAAACCAAGTCTAAACCAGGTCTAAACCAGTTTTAAAATAAAATACTTTTACTTTGAACCCATTTTTTTAATGTGGTGGAGTAGAAAGTACAGATACAGGCTCTAAAATGTAGTGACATAAATGTAAAAAGTA
>OMNZ01100104.1:0-13709 GCA_900303255.1 Lesueurigobius sanzi | reverse complement strand
GGGGCGCCCCAGTGCTGCAGATGACCACTTCAGACTCACAGCTGCGCAGCCGCACATACTGTGGTCGGTCTGTGAGGTAGTTGATGGTCCAGGCAGCGAGGTGTTCGTCCACTCGTACATACCCTGACTTTCTGTCTTTTTGAGCACAACTGTATATTGCCCCTCGAATCGCAATCACAATGTTTATCAGGAAATTGCATTTAGATATTTGAATATATGGCTGATGCATGATATTTACATATAATTAGATATAACGATAAAAATAAAAAAAATAGTAGAACATAGCTTTACATTAATTTGACTTAATTTGACTTCTAACAACCAAGTTGTTTTTGGTTGTTAGAAGTAGGAATGCACCGATCTGATACTGCTATAGGATATTGAAGCCCATCCCAGGTATCGATTCTAAATATCCGATACTGAACCGATACTTTCACCAACTTAATCTAATGGCTTGTTGTTTCCACCTGCCCTACTCTACTCTGCTGTTCTCTACTCTTCCTGCCTATGAAGTGTTTCCATCAGCCCACTTTACTGCTATCTGGTACTTATTTAGTACCTGCTTGGCCCTGGTCCTATAACCAGGCCAAGCAGGTACTTAGCCTGGCCAGCCACTCCTGCTTTCTTTCATGTCTTGGCCCGGCTATCAGGTACGTTCTTATGAACATAAACCTATACAGCACACAGCAAAGGCATATTTATGGACCAGACTCTACAAAGTAATGGAAACAAACCCACACCGAGTAGAGTAGAGCTGAATAAAGCAGGGTAAAGTAGGGTAGGGTAAGTGCAAACAAGCCATGAGTGAATGTGGAGCTGTATGTCATTGTCCTTGAATGGGCTTTGCACTCCACAATAATACTTATTGTCACTGCGCAAAATACTGCAGTTAGCAGCAGTACGCTAATGCTAGCTTCAACCAACCGAGGCTGACAGACGTTAAAGTAGTGAAATATTGTCCACTGTGGAAGTTCTCAGAGTATGTAACTTGGCTTGAGAAATACTCGATTCACTGATATAACATTTGTAATGCGTTCATGATCTTTATGTTGGAAGTCGTCTGTAACAAGAACCAGTCACTTTTTCACTCTCTGCAAACCAACAAATATGTCACCTACAAACTTACTGTGTGAAAACCCCAAATATCATTATTGGAAACAAAGAAGCTGGACGGTGCATCTCCAGTCTGCTTGATTGTTATTATTTTCTTCGTCTGACACAATAGCATTGCTTTGAGTGTCACGACAGAAGTTACTTTTGCCAATTGTGCCACTTCCATTCATCATTGTAACATAACAGCATCTCTCCATTTCCTAAATTGGCAATCTCACTGTATCATATTGTACTCTCTCTCTCTGTTTGATTCATTAGAAGCACAGAAGCGCAGAGTCATGTTTTTGACGGATGGGAAATCTCTACTTGGAGCAGGTCAGACTCTCAGCGCACTTTTATGGGGTAATTTAAGGCTCTCAAGTATTTAGAGGCAATTTCACAACAAAGCCACTGACAGGGCTGTTTTATGTCTGTCAAAATGTCAGGCCGGACAACAACCTGATTTCTCCAAGGTCAAAATAGGCAATTCTCTAGTGGTGCCGAGAGCCGAGGAGTGGGCATAAGGCATAAGGAGTGGGCATAAGGCATAAGGAGTGGGCATAAGGCATAAGACTTGAAAAAGATCAAGGTACCACACCATCTGAGGTCCACAGCTGTTTGTAGTGTGCTGTCTGCAGTTATTGGGCTAGTAAACAGCAGCTTTTGTGCTATGCAACATATACAGTAACATATCCGCTGAATGAAGCCTATCCCAGCAACTATGGGCCTTAATTGGACAGAAACACATTAAAAAAACACTTTATTGATAACCAGCTGTGTGAGCATCACTCCATTTCAGTAGTAGCATGTACCTTTTACTACTCTGTATGAATTTAGGAACCTAGATTGTATTTGTGGTTAATGTCATGTTAATAATGGATTAATGTTACTAATGCTATACTAAGCTACATTTAAAATGTTTATTTTAATGTTGTGTGTACCCGGGGACTGCAGATGGAAATGAGCAATAGCTAAATCTGGTACAAAGCATCTCTTCTTTAAGATTAATGTATTTTGTACATGGTCCCTGACAAATACACCAAATTAAAATAAACCTAAATTGGATTAAACGGGGTGTAAACCATGTCTAAACCAAAAGAAAACGCACCTAACTTACTAAAGCATCAATGGCATTTTCTGAATGATATAAAATTAATGAAGTCTAAAAATGCAGGTGACACTGATTACCACATGAAGAAGCCAAAGTCCCACCAAAATGTACCACAGTTTGAGAACCACAGCTCTTTGGGCGTAGGAGAGAATCTACAGTAACAGAGAAACAGTATTAAACCAATTAACACCCTGACACCCCTCGAAATAGATAGTTGAAGCCTGTTTATTTTTGGTACCACTAAATATTTTAATATAAATACATTGGGCACTTTGGGTATTCCTGCTCTAGTCCATTCCTATCAGGAGGTATGACATTTTTAATAAATCATTAAAATGCTCAATCCAACCACTAGGGGGCAGCCAAGATTATTTTTAAAGGAAGGAAAAACATTAATTTTAAGAAAGGAAAAATAAACGTTTTAACCTGATATCAGGGTAAATATAAATAAAGGAGAGTGCTGAAGGAGAACATGAAATTATTTTTTCATGACAGGGCCGTAACTATGAAGGGGGCTAACTGGGCAATCGCTGAGAGGGCCCAATTTGAAGGGGGCCAGACAAAATAAAAATCATGTCTCCCTAAAAAATGTATTCTAAAAGCACAAATGGCAGCTAAACAGCTAAAGGACCAGCTGAAAATAAAATGTATTTATTTATTTATTATATTTAAACTGGAGGACTACACATATCCCACACAGTTTTTGTATATCGCAGTTGTTTTCTCTCATCGTGCAGCTCTAGCATGTACCTAATGAAATAAACCATCATCACTCGTATCCATATTTTGACAGACCAACAGGAAGCAAAACTATATTCTTTCAACCACAGCGAGGCTCTAATTGAAACACTTAGGGGCATCTATTCTTAATCGCGCCGACAACAGGTGGGTTGGACGCTGGACGTGTCATGAGAGACCAGTGACACCTCGCCGAACATAGCTCCTGTCACGGCTCATGACATCACGCCTGTCAAACAAGCTCTTAATTTAGCGCCTCGTTCACACTCTTAATTGGAAAAAGTGGTGTTGTTGTTGGCCAGGGAGAGGCCAAAGCAACAAAAGCGAACCTGATCAGTGGAAAGCTCTCCCTTGCCATTTAATGTGAAGCAAGAAGTCATGATGCTGTCCTCTTTTCAGATCAGTATTTTGGAAACACACCATACAAAAACTGCAGCAATTGAGAAGATATACATTGGTGTTTCGCTGTGTTATTGGGAGTTCAGAACTTCATAAATCAGGCTAGGAATTTAAATATTCGAAGATCCCCCTGAACAAATCTTCTTATTATTGTCAAGTACAAGACTGGAAAGTTTGGAGTCTATAAGAGGCAAAGAGCTACTAAAGTTATATTTTCCCATATAATTCTATGGATAAACGTATGGAGAAATTGTAAAATTAGGCCAATTATTTGTTTCCAGGTAAAACTTTATATGTTAAAGGAGCAAACTGGCACCTTGAACTGGAAAGATGCATTATGCCAGGTTATAGAGGGAGCAAGGAAAAGGTTAACGCCCCCTTTTTGGTGTAACCAGAGGCTGCGTCCATTGAGATGAACAGAGAAACACTGACTGAGAAGGTCAAAAACAAAGCAATATTGAAATATAAGAAGCTGCAAAATTACTCACAGTTATATGGGAATTTGAATTTGATCACAGTGACTTACAGTAATTTGGTCACAGTTGATCAAGTCACTGTGATGGGCTAAACACTTTATATTGAAGTCCGAACCTGCTAACTTCCTGCTAACTTTAGCCCACTTTAAAACATCAACTGTCCTCTCTATGAAACTTCTACAGCAAAAAATCTCTTGATTTGCTTTTCTTTTATATCAGATAAATATATAAAATGCATAAAATGTTATTTTTCAGACGTAAATGTGAAGATCTCAGTCTATGTTTCTCCATTCATTTCAATGAATTTCACCCAAAAGGGGGCGTTAACCTTTTTGTTTGCTGCCGTGCTCATTTCCACCTGTCGTCCCTGGACAGGCTGATAGAAACAATGTTTGGGAAATTCCCATAACAAGGTAGCCAGGCTAGCACCAGACTAAATATCACAAGTGAATATTTAGTCTGGGAATCACCCGTTCATTTTCTCGTAGGAGAGGTGTGGTTTACGATTGTCTGTAGCTGTTTATTGGGCGCTACAAATGTCTATCATCTGCATCTGCACGTAGCCCAGAGCCAATTGTACTCGATGATGTATGAGCCTCAGCTAATCCAGTCTGTCCTTTAGTACGCGTCATCATCTTGCCGTCCCTCCCCGTGCTGTGATTGGTCCCCAAATCCCTGCGAAGATTTGGGCCATAGTTACCAGGCTGTGTAGCAGTTCGAAAAGATTTGAGGGCGAGCAGCATGGGTATTCCCAGGCTAATAACAAGGAAGATTTTGAAACAAAATCAAACATTACCTAGCCTCCAATATTGATAAAATCAACAAATCATGCACCCTTCTCTGGACAATTACAGGCTTCAGTGTCACCAAGGATCATTGACATCAGTTTGCATTATGGGTACAAGTCTCACCCGAAAGCAGCCACTTTTTCACAAGGCATGTTTCACAAGGCAAATGTGTAAAAGTTTATAAGTGATAAGCTCAGTCGGTTCCATTGGCGCATGGCCACACAAGAGAAGGCTGAGTTTCCAAAAGCCGTTCTGCATCATGAACGATTTAAACAACAAACATACATTTGAATACATACAGTAATTGCATTTCAAAGTGGGGATCCTGAACTACTTGTAATTCTGGGGGTCACGGCCTGAAAAATCTGACAACCTGGACTAGCCGACTTATCAAAATAATAATTCACTACTAAAACAATCGTTAGTTACAGCTGCTACAGTTAAATAGTAGCTAACTAGTAACTTTAACATTGGGCTAATGGGCTTCAGGTAAAGCCCTGCAGCCGCTGACATAAAGATGTTTTGAACTATATTCATGCAGAATTTGGTATTTATCAAAAGTATATGTTCTCTTCCAGGGAGATGTCTTAAATCCAAAACCTTTGTCAGCATCGCCTTCAGAAGTGCAGGGTCCAATATTTTGCTTTTTTAAAAAAGTTTTCAAGTAGAATCATGTCTTGTCATGTCAAATCTCTACTAGGAACAGGTTGGACCCAGAACTCTCTTTTAAGTTCTCAAGTGTGTCGAAGCAATTCCACACAAGTGCTTTAAAGAACAGGTCTGTCAAAATGTCAGGGTTTAACAACATAATTACATCATTGTAACATTTGTGTGATGGGACAAGTGGCTATCTACTCATTGTCCTAGATGTTCCTCAGCAGCTTCACTTTTAAGACCTGTCCATGCAGCGGTCACTTTAAACTTTCACTCCACCTATATTCCTATATTCCTAACTAATGTCCACTATCGTATGTTTGTACAAGGTTTGCTGACCCCACAGGACCTCTGCCTTTTATGGGCTGTAAGGACGAGCCTTGTTAGCGATGACTGGTTTGAGATTACCGGAGATGTGATCCTCCTTAAACCCCCTGAATGTGAGGTGTCAGTGTCAGGCATAATATAAACTTTATGGCCTCCTCTCGGGTTCAGGTCTATGCAGGAGAACATTTGGGTTATATGGGCTATAATCTTAACATTGTATGGCTTGTCTTGGTTTGGTTTGAGTCTGAGCACTCACCTTTATTACCGTACTAGTGGAGATAATGTGATAACAATGGAAGTAAATGACGCGAGAAGCCATAATACCGTCTATCCCTCAGCTTCACTACCCTCCACTGATATTAAATATGTATGGGCTGAGATTTATGGGGAAGTCTCAAAGTGACGCCGCCTGTAACCACGGCGACGGCGCGACCTTTGCGCGGATTTCTCGGGAGATGGAAGATTATCAACAAGACGATGCAATATTATGCGCCATTTACACCTGCGTTATGGCATAAGGGTGTAGGAGCTTGTTACACCAGCATTACTTAACCAGGAAAGTCATTGAGATCTGCAGTTCTCTTTTTCAATGGAGTCCTGACTAAAAGATAATTGATTCTGTGCATTTTGGAGAAGAGGATTAACGGGAGGCTGAAAACTGAGTAAAGGAGCCTTCGTAGGCCAATCATGTGTACTCTGAGTTTGAAGTGTTGGACGTTTCCATCTTACTCCAAAGATCTTCCTTAAACATGTTCGTGGGTCTCTTAAGAGCAAACCAGAAGGAGGAGTTAACCTCTAAGTCCCTCCTCCTTCTGGTTTGCTCGAGACCACGAACTTGTTTAAGTCTTTATTCACTGAGGAAGATCTTTTGGAGTAACGGCTGACACTTCAACTACAGAGTACAGATGAAAACTGAAGAATCTTGGCCTACGATGGACAACTCCTGTACAGTGTTGTTGGGATTACTCTATAAAAGTAATCAAACAACTGATTACTGATTACTCTTTCTAAAAGCAATCTCATTACTTCTTTGATTACCTTATTTGAAAAGTAATCTGATTACTAATTACTAGTTACTTTGGTTTAAAAAAAGGATCAAACAACAGCTGCTCAGAGGCAGAGTTTGGAATGAAATTTATTGAAGTGTAAATCTTGCTTTGGCTGTAACGCCATTAAATAATGATTACTGCTTCAAACAAGACTAAACCAAAAACTGTATATTTCATAAAATATACAGTTGCAGCAGCTGCATTCGACTTTTGCACCAGCCTTAATCTTAAAATTAATGTTTTCAGCTCAGAATATTATTTAAAAAGTAATGGACTCATTACTTGATAGAGTAATTGTAATCTAATGACCAGGTTTGCAATTGTAATCTCGTTACATTACTCCATTACAGTAGTGGATTACTAAGTAATCTGGTACTCGGCAACACTGCTCCTGTACGACTGAGAACCTACACAGATGAGTAAAGGAGCGTTCACACCAAAGGCTGCGTGGAGGACAAAGGCGTCGAGTTTATATTCAGAATAATATGGTAGACACTAGACGCGCATCAAGGGCCATCAAGAGATCGTGCGGCGCGTCACGTGCGTCCTGAGCTGCGCCTTTGAAGCTTTTCTCATGTTTCAAGCGTCTGCCGCTCGTCCCAAGCTTTCCCAAGAGGCAGACGCAAAGGTTCAATAATATGAATGAAAAGGCACGGCACGGCAACCAATCAGAGAGGCTCGCTCTAGTGACGCAATGACACATTTCAGGTACCGGGATGGATCCAGGAAAAAGCAGGAAAACAACGAAAACAACGGAGGAGCATCTAATGTGGCAGCTCCCTCGTTGTAACATCACATTTATAGCATGTATTATCTTATCTTATGCTCTCACATGAATCATAATGCCATTTTAGCCCACTGTGGGTTGAAAACTACCCTCAAGATTTCCCCTCATTCCATGCCATTAAAAATCATTACATCTGACTTGCTGCTTCCTGTATAAACCCTACAGCGCAGCGTATGTCAGTTCAGCAGTGAGCAGAGGGAGAGACGCATGTTGGGAAAAAGGTCGCTGAAATTTGAGCCCAGTTTGTCAAAGGTCAGAGGTCACTCGAGAGATTAGTAGATTATCATTAGCTCACTAGCACCTCCAAATATACCTGTACACAGAAGCTGTTTAAAGGATTGAATTCAGCCAATGCAAGTTGTATTTTATGTTTTAACATATTCTGACGATGGACACATCTGAGAATCTACACAGACACATTTTGTATTGTGTAACTAAAAAAAAGCTAATACTGGAGTTCATACTGCACAGATCGATAAAACACAAAAAGCCTTCAAAAGGAGTTGCTAAATGACTGCAGCAAAATGTTCTACAAGACAGTTACCTTTTGAAGATTTATTGATGTTGTAGCAAGAATGTCAGAGTACTGTACCTAAGGATTGACAAATTACTTTGCATTTCACAGTCAACTACATAGTTTGATTTTTGACTAGATTGACTGAGATTTGTGGTAAAGAAAGTTCTGTGTAGATGTTAATTTGTGTAAATTAAAGCTTATCGTTGGACCCAAGACAATATTGTTCTACAGCGTTGGTGTCCAAACCTGGAACCACATTTTGAAGTAGGCTAGCAGCTCTGTCTCACAATAGCATGTAAGATATTGATGTTTTTCTAGAATGATCAAACTTACAGTAAAAAGTACCATCTCTGGTGATGTGCGGCAACTCGACAAGAAGCCTGAGGGCCGACCTAAACTAGTATGCGGGCCACCCCTGTTCTACAGTGTGTCTAGTATGACTGAGCAGTAATCAATAACAACTAAATTGAGGTGTTTTTGTGGCATTTCTCAGTGATCAACAACAACAACAACAACAACAACAACAACAATTCCCTCTGCACTGGACGTCACATTGACTACGATGCATGGACTAGACGGGAAACCCCAGACATCCAGGATGAAATACAGACAATGTAAATCGATACAGTCGGGCGAATGTTAATTTCTATGGCCAACTAGTTTCAAGAAATACCCACTCTCTTTGTCACAATGCAAATATAATGCAAAGAGACTGTAAAGAATGAGAGATACTTTATGCCAGGGGTAGGCAAGTTGTGCTGATGGAGGGCATCGAAAGACCAGGGGCCAAACCTCCCGATCATGGCCCAAAGTAAAGCACTACTTTCTACTAATGCTATTGTTGTGCATATACAGTATGACCTCATGGGACTTTTGAGAGGACATTTTTAAAGGAACTGATGTATAAGAATGTTCTACATGAGAACAAATTACCGTCTTCAATAAGATAAATGACTTAAAAAAAGTTCCTCACTTGAGATCATTTATTTATGTTGAGTCTGAGCAGGTTGAAAAGAAAAGCAAAACTTAAATGTTCCCCATGGGGAAAAAAAATGCTTGTTCCATTGGCAATCTTAATTTAAAATAGTGAAAATCTACTCAAAATCAGTGTAAATCTTTTCAATTGAAGCACTAGATAGAGACTTTACTTTATTGATCTCACAGAGAAATTAAGTCATTTTCTTATCAGACCATATGTTTTTCCCAGAGTGTGTGTAAGAATGTTTCTTAAAATTATCTTGGAGGGGCCAAAGCTCAATGATAGAGGGCCGGATTTTGCCCCCGGGCCTGACGTCTCCTACCCCTGCTTTATGCCTTTCTTTCCAACCATACCTAGATTGTCTCTATGATGCGTTGTTTTGGCAAATTAACTTTTGACATTTAGAAGTTCTGTCTGACAATTTGGAATTTGTGGGGCACTATATTTTACGACCGCCTTAATTTATTTTCCGTGGTGGGACACAGTGTAATCACAGTCTCAACATTGATCAGGGCAAATGAAGTTTGTGATGTTTTCAGAAACCCAATTATACGGTGAATACGTGAAAAGGATGTTCGTGCTCCGTGATTAATTCAGTTTCAAATCTAATGTGATAATGAATAACAATTGCAAGCACTGACAACAGGCGCAGGCTGTTCTTTTCGATTATTGGCTCAGTGTCTCATTTGTCAGAGGGTTTGGTGTGGTGCGAGTTTTGTTGGCAAGCCAAGAATCGCAGGAACTTGGCAAGGCACAGAAGGCATAATTGGTCCAATCTAGTGACAATACGGTGGTGTTGTAGCGAGCGCCGCGGCGTTGGGACAGGTGACACATGGGCCCAAAAACTCTGCCTGGACCTCCCCCCAGAGAGCGCTTAGTCTCTCCCCACATCCAGAGCTGTCCCGGGCTATTTACAGAGGTGACTTATGCCGCGGATACTGGCTGAAAGAAGACACTGCCACTTTGACAAGCAGAGCCAGGCTGTGGGACATACAGCACAGTGAGAAAGACTTAAAATATGAAAATGAGAATTTGAAGAATATGGAAATGAAGAGTGCCAATGGAAAAGTAAAAAAAAACTATCAAATGTCGAAGCACTTAAACAGCTTTGCCCGATATACTAGACAATTCTGAACTCAAATTTCAGATGCATGCTCTTTCAGCTTCATATCACAAAGGCAACTGTCATACTAAAAGTGTACACTATGTACTGTATGCTGTTTGAGCGTATTGTCAACATTGATTAACATTATTGATTGACCCCTATGAAAAAAATGCTGTTGAGTCAGAGTCAGAAATCTGCAATTTGTCGACAGAAAGGATGATTTTTTGCTTGTAACATGACTTCCAATCACACACTCTTTCATTTTGGAGAGCATTTCTTCTATCATGCCATCTGTCACCTGCAGAACATCCATGTGCACCTGTTTGTCACGGTGTCAATCTAATTATTATTACTTTGAAGGCCACCCCAAACCGAAAGCCAGGCCTTCTTTCAAAGTGTATTTATACAAATGTGTTCAAGTTATTTGTAATTATAGGTCGAAAGACAAGTCTAGAAGGGTTAGTCCTTTAAGCAACAAGAACACCCTCAAGTCCAAAGTAGCTACACAGTACAATACTATTATTAATACTAAAAACTAAAGCAATCATTGCAATAAACTTGAAAATGGCATGTCCATAACCACTGCCAGACATTAAAACAAAAAATGAACCCAATTTTAAGCAACCTCCTCATTCATTGAACAGTTGGTAGAACCTGCCTCTAAACATGAATCTCTTGCTCATTTCACAATCACCTCTGTTTGTTGACAAACGTAATCTGCCTCTAAAAAGTGACCCGACCACATCCAGGAATTCACAAGTGGAGCCAAAATTCCCCATGTGAAACCATCACGGGCCGCCCCGGGTTGCCTCTGACCCTTCCCCCACATGGACCACCCTTCCCTTGGCGCGGCCCGCTGCTGTCACCCCCCGGACCCACCTCCAGAGCCAGCTCCTCAATCTGGAACTGCTTCATGGCGGGGCGGCTGCCGTGCACGTTCTTGTGGTAGTAGATCACCATCACGTCGTACTTCTTCATGATGGACTTGTAGTTCTTAGCCGAGAGTTCATGGACGCGGTCTTTGCCATCGTACTCTGGGATTTCCAAACCGGTCTCGGCCCAACTGAGGGCTCCCAAAGCCAGGAGGACCCCCACGATCGCCCAGCCCCACTTCATGGTGCTCTCTTCTCACAGCAGTCAGTCGCAGTGGGGTAGAGGAGCTTTTCCTAACAATATGAGGGTGAATAAGTGCGGGCTAGGGGCACAAACTTCTTCCTGTCCCCACTGGCAAGAGAAGAGCAGAGGGGGGAGAGACACCTGCTTTTAAAAATGTCCTGCACGTGGATCCCCTGACGTTTAGGGGCCGGTCCTGGTGTGGGCAGTGGGCATGACGCTCTTCAGTCCCACTCGTCCATGGGGCAAAGCCTGAGCCGCAGCCAAAATAGAAGGAATGGTTCCCAGAGGGAGGAGTTACGACATTGTAAAACATTACTGATGTTGTGGCTTTGAATTACAATATTAATACTGCATAATGTCTTATATATATGCTTTTGACTTATCTCATTTTGGGGAAAGCAATGTACCCAATTGTGATACTTTGCTTATGTTCAATGGCCACAGATGCAGAATCAACTAGTCAGGGGTGTGTACAGACTTTTGTCACTGGGATAATTAATGTTGGGGTGACATGAGCTCCGATACATGCCTCGAAGGTTGTTTTGCTAAATTTAGAGAATCGAGCACAATAACATTAAATAAACTTCAACATTCTGCAAAACATTTTCTAATCTAATCAGAGTTATATTATTACTCAAAACAAAAGATCAGTTTCTAGTTTATTCCCACCCACCACAACATGTACAGATCTTTATTTATGTATTATTTGTTGCTGTTTTTGGATAAGCGTGTCTGTTTAATCTAATACAGATTATAAGTAAAGTTGAATTAATATTGATTCTGCCCCAGCCCCTCTGAGTGAGACCTGGGGCGGCCAATCAGATCTAGGAGGACTAGACACGCCCCTGCAAATATTGTTCATCACACTGTGTATAACGTAAGGCAATCGTAGGCCAAGATTCTTCAGTCTTCATCTGTACTCTGTAGTTGAAGTGTTAGACGTTTCGATCTTACTCCAGAGATCTTTGTCAGCGAATGAAGATTTAAACACGTTTGTGGGTCTCTTAAGAGCAAACCAGAAGGAGGAGGGACTTAGAGGTTAATTCCTCCTTCTGGTTTGCTCTAAAGAGACCCACAAACATGTTTAAGTGTTTATTCGCTGAGGACAATCTTAAGAGCAAACCAGCCATGAGAGAATGTTTTTATTGAGCCACGCCTCCTAAGACTAAAAATCTGGCTAAAAACCCTCAAGTGTGTGGCCAGCTTGAGGAAAAACATCTTATCGCCCCTAAAATCAGATTAAATATCTTATTCCACTTAAAAATTAGGAAATGCATTTCATTTTACTTATGAAAAGACCAAAAATCTTACTCCATATTTTCCTTTGGCAAATCACAATTACTATAATCAAATTGTGACCCGCTAAAAATGATTCTGCAACCCACCTTTGGCCCCACCACACAGCAGTTAAGAACCACTGGCATAGAATATTTCAAGGCGTTTTCCCTTTTCCAGGAGAAGTCTAGCATTCCCCCGACAACAGCCACCTGTTTGGAGCCCCGCAGCCCATGGAAAGGAATAGCGGCTGTGTCACCGATACTAACTCAGCTCGGTGTCTTGGAGTATCACCCGTACTATGGAGGCCCGCTTGGAGACGGTGGAAACGAGAGCCCCGGCATGCCTTTCCCATATAAAGTTTTGCAGAGGAGCTGGACACTGGCTAAAAATAAGGACTCCCAGGGACAACGCTCTGGACAAGATGGCGTCGGGGAGTCCGCACGCTGAGGTTCGAGACCGTGGGATCTTTCAGCGCGGAGGGTGCGAAAAGTCAATGTCAAAAGGCATGAGCGGTGATGAAATAGCACCCCGGACATGAACTGATGTAATATTAATGAATGGAATGAACTGGCAAGCGTGAGCTGATGTGATGTTAATGATATAAGTTTATGCTTTCAATTATTAGCTTATACCAATGGAGTTTCTAGAACATTTGTGGAAAACCTAACTTTGGCGCTTGGGTAGGAATATCAGAAATGTAGTCATGGTAGTTTATGGCTCTTCCATTGGAGATAAATTTGTTCATTTAGAGTTCAGTGCCTGGAACCTGGAAACAAATAAAAGGCCAAATCTTCACAGTAAGGTGTTAGAAGAAGAAGAAGAGCTTTATTTATATAGCGCCTTTCACAGACAGAGTCACAAAGCACAAAGCACAAGTTGATTAACATTCACTCCAGTGGTAACCAGCTGCCCCTTGGGGCAGACCGACAGAGGTGTGGCTACACACATCATGCGCCAACGGACCCTCCAGCGGGTCGTCTTGTAATCGGAGGGTTAGCGGTTCGATCCCCGTAGGTGTACACTGTCGTTGTGTCCTTGGGCAAGACACTTCACCCACCTTGCCTCCAGTGTCTGCGTACACTGGTGTATGAATGAGAGTGTGAATGGGTGAGTGGTTCCTTGATGTAAAGTGCTTTGAGTGCCTAAAGCAGGTAGAAAAGCGCTATATAAATGTGACCATTTACCATTTTATTTACCATTCCAATCACCACATTCACTCACCCAGACGTCATTCATCCTTGCCTATTGTACATGTTTTTGGTGGCAGGGGAAACCGGAGCACCCAGAGGAAAC
>OMNZ01100100.1:0-10551 GCA_900303255.1 Lesueurigobius sanzi | reverse complement strand
GGCACAAAAACCAGACAGCCACGCATCGCCTCATCTAAGCCCAGGTTAGAACATATGTAAGCATGTAAAAGTGCCGGACTATTCCTTTAAGTTGGGCCTTTTGAATTGAGAGAGACCTTTGTGACCTCTTTCATTACTTCCTTTCTGTTAATAGATTCCAGCTAAAACAAAGATGAAGAAAACTGGAATTTCAGCTTCAAAAGTGGAATTTCTTTCAATTTCTTTCAACCTTCATTGTAATCCATGGACAGCATGAAATAGTGGATACATGGGGCTGTTCTCATAAAAACCTTCATGTCCTGAATGTATGTCTAATTGAACACTAAAGCTGGACACACACTAGAGGATTTTTAGCCATATTTTTAGTCTGAGGAGGAGTGGCTCAATAAAAACTTTCTCTCATGGCATGATCTGTGGTGGGACTCCTTGTGTGTGTGTGTGTGTGTGTGTGTGTGTGTGTGTGTGTGTGTGTGTGTGTGTGGGCACCTTTAGCCATTGCAAGTTGAAAGTGTAGGATGGGGTAAGTTGAGCCCGTAAAAGTGGGGCAAGTTGATCCGTGGATCAGGCTTGTATTTTGAAAACAGTAAGTTTCATATAGTTTTCAGGAGCTTTAATTAACCCTTACTGTTCTATTATTCTCTTTATGTAATTTGGAAATAAAAATCCTTTCTTCCGAGAAATTTGATTTAAACTCAGACAGTGTTGAATAAATGTTATACGTGCAAGACATTGTATTATTGCCTTGAATGTAATGTCTTTTTACACCTTAATTATTTTAATGTAGTTATTATGATGATGTATGATCAACTTACCCCACCCATGGGGTAAGTTGAGCCAATTTGAAATTTATACTTGCTCGCTTAAAAAGACGCTTTAAGTGACGACTATTTCTTTGATATACTTCACAAATGCACCTTAATACCTGGTCTTTCACATAGTGGAGTTATAAATCCCAAGCACAAGATATTTTAAGTTGCCAGGTTGATTTAATCAAAATATGGCTCAACTCTTTAATAACTCAGTCAATTGTGATTTTAACATCGTCACTCTTTTTTTGATTACCAAAAAAAGAAAAAAAGAAAACTAATTTATAAATGTCAATAACATAGTCGATATTTGTGAATCAAATGTCTATTATGTTAATGGGAACTACAATCTTTCATACATGTTGTTCCACTTTATTATACAGCGTATGCCTTCATATTATTGTCACTCTAAAACAGAACCCTAAGTCAATGGCTTCTACCGGCGTACCGTGACATGATATGCATACCCTCTTTTGTGTACCAGGTTTATATCTGAAAAATACATCCATATTTAAGCATTTTTAACATTATTTGTCATCAAAGTCAGAATGCCATGCCATTCCCTGGTGTGTGCTGTCCTCTCGTGGACAACACATAGACTGCAGGTTTACCACACGATTCAAAATATTCCGTTGTAGATCGTCTCTAGACTGTAAATACTCGTGTTTTTTTGTATTTTTTTTTATTTGGTAAACTGCATTCAAAGGCAAAACAAATGGTCAAAATAAAAAAAAATAAAAACCCAAAAAATACCTTTGCAACTTGAAAATAGAAATAGAAGAGACATGGAAATAAATCAAATCAATAAACAAACTATACATCGTATTTATAAATGCTGAATGAATAAATAATAATATATGTATATATATTTTTGAACGAAGACGGAACCTTGAAGTGGTAGGAACTTAACTTTGGTGGGGATGGTGCTTGTGGCGGACCAAACCCGGAAGTTCTTCGCAAACAGCGCGTTTTGTGTACATGCTTTTGATTCACAACTAAAATACCTCATGTTGGAATAAAATTGCAATTTTAAAGGTTCGTAAGCTCTACCACACTATTCTCTGTCCCAGTTGTTTTGTAGCTCCATGTGTGATCTCTGTTTAGCCCACCGATCTTCAAAGTTTCGAGTTTGTGCCTTGTTATTGGACTTAATAAAGCTATTTGTTTTCCGAAACTTGAGCGCTGTAATTTAATATATTTTAGTGGGCTGCTGTTTCATTGCAGACCTGTGTTTTTTGACATTCTGTATCGTCTGTGAATTATTTGGGATAGAATTATGATTTTTTTTTTAACAATATAAAATGCTACTACTTATGTTCCTAAACGCTACATGATTTGAGCAATTTTGTATTTTTGTACACATTATTTACTCATTATTTACTTTTGTGGCTGCTCGTTTCCTTGGGACGCAAAAAAACACCGATTTGGTGGCATGAGCCCTTTACTGAGTAACTAAGTTGTAAAAGTCTGATTTATGTCTTCCTTATGACACAATCGAAGTATTTTTTCGCAATTAAGTACAAAAATACTTGTTCCATTGGCAGATCCTTTTACTGACCTGCTCAAATCAAAGGCAAATATAATTATTATATTTCAAGAAGGTTTTATGTATTACAGTATATAACCTTTTGCAGTGTGTGAAAATAATGTTACTGGTGGTGTGTGGTGCAATAATGATTTCATCCCTGTGATTCTCCAGTGAGTGACCCCCACATCTGTCCGAGATGTCCACGTCCGCAGAGAAGAAGGAAACTCCTGCTAAAAAGGCGGCAGCTCCGTCTGTGGCTCAGATCAATGCAGAATATGTCACACAGGTAAACATCTTTATGAACACCTTACACAGCCAGTGCACTGCTGTATAGTGGGGCTGGGGCGCATCATTGTTGGAGCTGCTTAGTTCAGTTCAATAAAGATCAAAACCTCTAAGTCAGAGGTGTTCAAACTTTTTTAAGTGTCTATGGCAGCCATTCCCAAAGTCTGGATTTGTGTGGGCCCCCTTATCATACCAAATAGCGCACTATTAAAAATAATTCTGTATACTCAAAAGAACTGAGGACGTTTCACGGCTTCGAACAAACAACAATGAGTGTGGGATAAATACTGACAAAGTGGCAAAATTTAAGAAATATAAAAAAATATATATATATTTCAAAACTCAACTTTCTTCAGTGTACTTGTTGTACACTTGTTGTTTTTACTTGGGGGGGGCTTGGTCACTGCAGTGAAACATTGAAACATTTGAACTAGAGGTTAGGGCTGCACCATTTTGACAAAAATCCTAATTTCGATTTTTCAGACAAATTGCGATTTGATTTGCGATTTTAATATTGTATATTTATGTCGTGTATTTTTCATGCAATTCAGTTTTGTCTAGGCATGTCATATGGACATTTTGGTCTCACAATTTTCTTGATTGCGATTCACAATATTATTTATCACAGTAATTATGTGACTAGATTATCTACTTAAGCGGTGATGCCAAACGTGCCCTTTTTTCATCGCGGTGACCAATATTATTGTTTATTGTCAGCAAAATATACTTCTAAAACTACTTTTATACATTGCAGTAGTACTCAATTATTATATTTCAGCTTCATGAAGCGCTGGAGACGCAAGGAAGACAAAAAACCTCAGCCTTTGGGGATAAGTTATTGCAGTATTTAAAACTGTGATGTCGTGTTTTGTTTCTCTCCCATAGAACTGTACTAGTACCAGCTCCAACTGAAATATAAAGTATAATAGGAACATGACCTATTGGCCAAAGTGACAAAGTTGTGCAGCCCTCACTATTAAACTCCACCATACACTTTGGCTGGTGGAAGTTTCTGCTCAACTTTGCCACATTTGGAGGAAAGCCTTTCATTTCAGCTGCTTTGCTTTTGTGTAAACCTCATTTAAATAATCACTTGAATGGTTTGTTGTCACTGTGGTAATTATCTTTTAATTGAATTGTTTTGTTCCAGCTGGCTAACAAATACTGGGCTCCACAAGCACAGAACAAACTGCCTTTTAACCAGAAAGTAAGAACCTTTTTTATAACTGTACTTTTTTGTGACATACACACTGATTATTTATCATTCTTTTGTTGTAGGTGATAAAAGACATTTATGATCAGGAGATTCTCCAGTCTAAGTGAGTACATGTGACTTTAGACCAAGGCCATACAGACAACCGATAATATATCGAAATGTGGTAGTAACCATGGGTCTTATTGTAATATGGTCAGACACAGGTGAAGGTGCTGGTGAATCAGGAACAAATCAATTAGAAACGTTTGCTGTATATTATTGACAAATATCACAAAAAATGTATAGCAAGAGTTGCCAAGAATTAGTTCAGAGGGAATTGTGGATATTTTGTTTAATAGTCACTCAATGAATCTCAATTAAAATGTTGCCTTGGTTTTAGGGTTCAGAACACAATAAATCAGACTAGGAATTAAACATTTAATTAAAAAATGAACCTAATTGGATTCCTAGTGAATGGATCTGTTGTTTTTTTACTCAATTCATATCCAGTAAATCAGGATAGGAATTAAATATTGAGTCCAAGACTGTAAAGTTTGGAGCCTGTAGGAGCTACTAAAGTGGAAATGTTGATGCACAATGTGAGGAAAATGCTAAAAAGTGGCCTTTGAAGTTACAATATTCTGTGGACATACAGTTGTGCTCATAATGCCAGGGTATGTAAACCTCATGGAATATGAACGAATACACCAAAACCTTTATTTCTCTCATGGTTAGTGGTTTGTGTCAAACCATTGATTGTCAAAAAACACTTTTCAACTAGAAACTAGCCAAATGTCCCTAATCAAAGGTTTACATATTGTGCATCTTGAAACAAACATAAGTCCAATTTTGTCAGAGAGTCCTGTATTTCAGCTGAAGTGAGTTTTTCTTTGCTCCTGAACAACAGTTGTTGAAGGTCATGTAAACGTTAGATCAGGGATATTTGAGTAGTTTCTGTTTCATTATGATTTCAATAGTAATCTCAGTTCTTTGACAATAAATGGCTTCACACAACCACTAACCATGAGTGGGGAAAAGGTGTTTGTGTTATCATTCATATTCAACGAAAAATGGCCAAAAGATTAAAATAGTATGTAAACTTAACTGTATACGGAGAAACGTTGAATCAGTGAATAATTACCCTCCTTATTGTAAAGATGAGGTTGTTTATTTGTTTGCAGGTGAAAGGAGATTAAACTGGCTCAAAATCTGAACAATGGAAAGAACTGAAACACTAGAACTGAAGAATAGAAAAAAAATCAAAATGGAGAACTTAAAACTCTTGTTTTGCAATAAATAAATATGAACCAAGTTACTATACTAAACTCATGTTTTAACCAATAATGTCTGATACCTTCATGTACCGATAAATCTATACAATAATGGGTCAGATGCAGCAAAAGGCCGACTGGACCTTCTTTGCCAGTTTGACCACATTTCTTTGCAAAAATATCATCTAAATATCGAGTATTACCCGCCTTTAAGTGTTGTGCTTTTCTTTTTTCCATGTTACTAGTAACGTGTGTCTGTATTGTCCCAGCAGCCTAATGGTTACAAACCTCTCAAATGTTAAAGCTCCTTGATCTGTTTAAAATCTGCGTTTTGTGAACTCATTCTTAATAATCATAATAATAATAATCAATCAAATGATCCATCAGTCGCATATTTTCAGAATAGTTGAGCCTGTTGTGACCGTGTTGTATCTCCATTTCAGGTTTGCCATCAGGAAAATCATGCTGCTGGAGTTTAGGTGAGTCTGTTCTAGTCCGAGCGATGAACTGCCCGACCACAGAAAGATACTTTAGCTTTGATACAGCGCCGTTCGCTGTGGCATCGTTTCAATAAGCCCCTGCTTTTTTGCTTTTTTTCCCTTAATTTAAGTGCACATTTTACTTACCTCCTCAAACCAAATCTACTTACTCCAAGATCAGTTCTCTGGTTTCTACATCTTTTTTCAGTGAAAAGTGGATTTACTTCCGTTCAGCGTGACTACTAGGGCTGGGTACCATTTCAAATACTTTTTCAATACCAGTACTTGTAACTTGTAACAGTAGGACATGTTGTTACTTAGTAACTATCTATTCACTGCCCAAATTAATGAAAGTAGATGCTTCTTACAAATCTGAAGCGCCATCGTGGGGGGCCAAATGATACCCCTTGGAGGGCCAAATTTGGCCCGCGGCCCCCACTTTGAGCACCCCTGCTCTATACCAATAATACCTAAAACATTTTTCAGTACCATACTGGTATCGTTTAATGGTACCCACCTCTTGTGAACACTGCACTAAGCTGATCCCAACCATTCTGAGTGGAGTTAAGATCTGGACTCTGTGGTGGACAATCCATCTCATGCTCCTGAACCACTCTTTCACAACGTGAGCCTAAGGAATCCTTGTCATCCCGGGAATGTTCCATTGTCATCTTGGAATATGTCCGTGCCATCAGGGAAATCCTTGATGGAATGACCTGGTCATTCAGGATGTTCAGGTAATGGGCCGATCTCATTCTTTGGGCTCATAGTGTTGCTGAACCTTAAACTGACCAACTCTAGCAACAACACATCTAATTGTAGAGTTAAATCCAGGTGGACAGTCTTTTTTTGGTTGGGCTGTGTATATACAATTAAAAAGTTATGTCTAAACGTACAATATCCTCCTTATTCAGTCAGTACTTGGAGAACTATCTGTGGGTGAACTACTCTCCTGAGGTGTCCAGCAACGCCTTCATCATGTCCGTCTGCTGCATCATCAACGAGAAGTTCCGAGAAAACGTGCCTGCCTGGGAGGTAAAGGAAACTACAACGAACAGAGGATGTGTACAGGGAGCTCAGGGTCTTTGAAAGTCAAAAATTGCTATTAGTGTGTGTCTGGCCTTTTTGTGACCCAGTGGCTGTATGGGTGGTTAGCCTGGCACATTTACTTTCCATCACAGCCGCCTTTATGATGCTCCAATGTCCTATTTCTTCAGGGTTTCTGGTTTTCTCTGCTGATTGGCAGCGGGCTAAGTTAGCGAGTTAGCTAGTGAGGCTACAGGATGATTGTTGTTATTAGCAGCAAGGGAAGTTAGCTGTCCAAATAAAAAAGTAGACATTTGATTGGCAGCAGACCAAAGTGCACGAGGCTCAATTGTCATTGGTTGAACATGTTTATCACTCAAACGCCAGAGATGCAGGGGAAGAAAAAAACATCCTTAGTCTCTCGGTGCTGGAAGTAAAAATACTAAGAGTTTGACAGCAGGACTGAGGCTGATCAGCTCTGAGCTGACTAATGACCATAGCACGGATATTTTCGAAGAAAGAAAATGCCAAATACTTGAAAATAAAGCGAAATGCTTTTATAACTTTTTGGTTTACAAAAGTTTTGGATAAAATTTATTTGGGTGGCACGGTAGCAGAGTGGTTAGCACTCGTGCTTCACAGCTAGAAGGTCCCGGGTTCGATCCTGGGCCAGGCCTGTGTGGAGTTTGCATGTTCTCCCCGTGTCTGCATAGGTTTCCTCCGGGTGCTGTGGTTTCCCCTACCACTAAAAACATTTACAATAGGCTGCCCTCTGGGGCCACTCCCCTGAAAAAGAGATTCTTAATCTCAGTGGGACTTTCCTGGTTAAATAAAGGTCAAATAAAAAAATGTATAGTATTGTGTGTTTTATGTGAATGAGTGTCACCTCAGGCTGATCAGCTGCTACAGACGCCGAAGTGTCTGTCGTTTTTGAATGGGATTTTCACTTGTGGCCCGGGGGCGGGACTTGTACTGTTGAGCTTCATTGAAACAAAACAAGCACAATGTAATTCTGTAAATAACTTCTTTTGTGTTTTACCCGGTTACTAATGTGGACTATAATGTGGGCTATAGCTGACCGTGGCATTAAGTCTTAATAATATATTGAGAGTGTTACATTTGACGTGAGGATTGGTGCATAGCCTGATGTGTGTTTGTGAGCAGGTGTTTAAGAAGAAGCCAGATCATTTCCCATGGTTCTTCCGGAGTGTGATGGAGTCTGTGCTGAAGGGGGAGAAGGCTCAGCTCAGTCTGAAGGAACAGACTGTGCTGCTGGTGTTCCTGGACCACTGCTTCAACAGTCTGGTGAGAGCAGCTGCAATACTCTGCCATTCAGACAAAAAATACAATCTGGATTTATTTACTCAATGTGGACGACCATTTTTCTGACCATTTGCCTTTGGCAGAAGAGGGGAAAGATGGCTCTTTTGATAATAGTGGCTGCGGACCCCTGCCGTAGCATCACATTACTTAACTATGATGAAACAAATGCAAGTTTCATGCATTTAATATTATTTGAGCAAGTGTGCAAAAGCAAAAGAAAAAAATGATACCGAAGAATAGCTGTGCAGCCAATCAATTAATTATCCTTATGTGTGTAGTGCATTGCCACAGCACCTGCTCAACCAAAGTGCTTCCCATTAGTGCAGTCCTAAAACAAAATACAGAAAAATGGACAAAGATAATTGTAAAATACATACAGTACCAGTCCAAAGTTTGGAAACACCTCATGTATTGGCTTTTCGTTATTTTCATTACGATTTTGGTCTCACAGACTAGAGACATGTTCTACATTTTCATCCTTTTAATGGACAAAGCAAGAACAGTTTCCAGAAGCGACGTGACGTCACAACAGAATCTAAAAAGCCTATAGTTTAAAAAATGTAGAGGTTTTTTTTTCCAAATCTGTCATTACTTGACCAATCCACACAAAACTGTCAAATGTTGAAGTCTTCTCTGTGGCGCGTACAAACAGTGGTTTATTTTTTCAAAGGAGGAGGCAATATTCTAAAGTGTGTTATTATTTTCTCTCCAGTAGAGTTGTATTGGCCCCTGCTCCATCCAGTTTTTGGCCAGTTTTAGTCTTAGTCTTTTGGACAAAAATGCTTTTAGCCACATTTTCATCATTTCTATATTTTTATTTATTCAAATAATATCTAATCTGAGAAAAAGACAAAGTAAGCTATCTGATCATCTGTCGTTTTACATCACTTATCCTTTTAGCTTGTGTTTTTAAGTGCTGCACTGCTCTCAATTTATTATTTATTACTTATTATGGAAATCATAGTGAACTGCGGTACGATCAAACTGCGCTAAACCAGCTGTCTCCAACTATAAGTCGGTCTGCTCCTGCCCTCTCGGGTGACCGCCTCAGAGAAGCCTATAGAGGCTGCTCAGGAGACACTGGGACCAGCTCGCAGGATCATATCGTGACCCATGAATCGTGATACGAATTGTATCGCCAGATACAAGGAAATGCACACCCCTCCATACGTGTGCATTCATAAATGAATGTCCTCAGTGTCAGTCTCAGAATCTACAATGTAAAAGTCTTAAAATAAAAAGAACAATACATAAGACAGATTTTAAAAATAAACCTCTACATTTTTTTAAACTATAGCCTTTTTAGATTCTGTTGAATAAAACCTATAGGACACATCTGGTGCTTCTAGAAACTGTTCTTGTTTATCCATTAAAAATGTATAACATGTCTCTAGTCTGTGCAACCAAAATCTTCTGTGCACGACCAAATGAAAAAGATGGTGGCACCAGCGCTACAAAAGAAAAAAGTGAATCTAGAGCCGTGAATAGTTAACCTTGCTTGCAAGCTGAATCTCGCGGTATTTGTGATTTCACAAACACACGAGAATCCATCTTGCCCCGAGCCGCTAAAGTGTTTGAGCCAGGACCACCAGTGGGACGGAGCGACGAAAGCAGCAGGTGCCGAGCAAAACAAACATTTGTTTCGAAAATAAGGTAGTGTGGGTTAAGGTGCCTTCAACCCGCAAACTCGTGCTACAAAAAAACGCAAAAACCACTCGACGACATTATGATATAAAGTTCAGAGCTGCTATCTAATAAACAACTATGAGCGAAACTCCGAACAGATTTGTTTGGAGCGATCCCAGATTGATATTGTGGAGAACTCAACTACGAGTGCTACACAATGTCTATCTGGCTCTTGCCAGGTTAGTGAATAGTGTTGAAAATAATGAAAAACCAATACATGAAGTGTTTTCAAACTTTTGACTTGTACTGTATGTATTCAGAGACATGTCTTTCTAGGCCTCCGGGAGGCGGTGCGAAGTTGCGTTAAAAATTTGTGTAAAAAAAAAATGCTAACTCTGCACTTTACATAATCCATAATCCCAGGGATTCATAATGGTACGAGACAAAAACCTGCGGTGTTTTTTGTGATGTCACTTTCATTCCCCTGAAGTATGTCCCATTAGCAGATCTTTTCAGACCAAGGCAGGGCAGCACACTTGCCTTGGAGCAGAAGGAAGTAACTGACTCACTATAATACTCCACACAGACCTGACTTTATTACAGACTCACTATAATCCTCCACACAGACCTGACTTTATTAGACTCACTATAATACTCCACACAGACCTGACTTTATTACAGACTCACTATAATCCTCCACACAGACCTGACTTTATTACAGACTCACTATAATCCTCCACACAGACCTGACTTTATTACAGACTCACTATAATCCTCCACACAGACCTGACTTTATTACAGACTCACTATAATACTCCACACAGACCTGACTTTATTACAGACTCACTATAATCCTCCACACAGACCTGACTTTATTACAGACTCACTATAATCCTCCACACAGACCTGACTTTATTACAGACTCACTATAATCCTCCACACAGACCTGACTTTATTACAGACTCACTATAATCCTCCACACAGACCTGACTTTATTACAGACTCACTATAA
>OMNZ01100087.1:9897-20464 GCA_900303255.1 Lesueurigobius sanzi | reverse complement strand
TAATCTATTTTTAAAAATGTGTTCACAAAAAAAGTGTATTTTTTTTCCTGGAAAAACTGTATTTTATGACCAAATATATAAATTGGATCCAAAATGTTCTATTTCATTGAAATATTAGGCCAAATTGTGCCCTATTTGTTACAATGGGATTCCGCCGAGACTATTTTAAATCAGAACCTCAATAACTTTTCAATTATTTATTGTTACAGAGATAATCAGTTGGTAAAAAGTCAATAATTAGCTGTAGTTACTATTTTTGATGTTTATTTGCTTCTTCACAATGAAAACAAGCTGTTGACCTGCTGTAATGTTTGTCTCTTTTAGGCGGAATTCATATTTTCTGTCTTTCAACCTCAGTTACTCAGGCCTACTATGATTTTCTTGAAAATGTTCACATCTACAGTATCCCCACAGACATTCATATCATATGAGAGCAATATGAACATTTTAGACATTTTACAAGCTGTTAAAGCCTTCCAGAGGATATGTATACCAAATTCGGAAAAAATTGCCACGGGCTTAAGAGGTTAAGATATACTCAAATCAAGGGAAAATGTGAGTTATTATTTTTGATTACTTATTCCCTTTACTGTAAGAACAAATTGAGAAGAAATAAAAAATAGCATAGACCTAAATGGGAAAAAAAAAAAAAGTCTTTCCCACAAAATTATCCAGGACCCCAACTGTAAAAAAGCCTCTTTTAGGTCTACAAAACATTTGAAGTCAAGTTTAGAACATGCATTTAAAGAGTTTAACAGTTACTTGATTGTTCCAATGTTCCATAAATGGTCATTATCTTTCCATTTTCATAGATCAGTGGTTCCCAACCTTTTTACTTGAAGCCCCCCAGCCCGAAAACGCCACTCCCACAAATGTGTCCAAACACAAAAATAATGCTAATATGCACAGAACCAACACATGACTTCTTCCTGGACCGTAAGACAGGGAGCGTCCTTCCGCTCGCCATCAAATTACATGGAAGTCTCACACAAATCCAAAAATATCTGAGGATAATGTGGTGGACGGCGATTTACTGATGGCAAGCCAGTGGCAGTGTGTTAAAAACGTGATGTTGGATGTGAAAACTGGCCTGGAGGAAACGCCAGTGTTCATCGAGGAGGAACTGTTATCTCCGAGCTAATGGCTAGTGTTAAATAGAAACTATATAAAATGTAAAGGCCGCTTCTTTATTGTGCATGCTTGTTCAAAACTGTGCTCTACTTTTATTTTTTATTTGGTGTTAGCCGTTAGCGTCGAGGCATAACCATTCTACCATTTGCTCAAATAATAATCTAGAATAAGGTATAAAAGAAAGTATAGTTCAGGTATCTGTATCGTGAAACAAGTACTGGTGTAAAAGAAAAAGTTGAAAGGTTCCCAGCCATAGTAATGAAGTAAAGCACTAAAAGCCTCAGAGATCCATGAATGCATCGTCAAACTGCTAAGTATTATGGGATATGTGGGCAGATGTACACAGTGAAACAATTGGATCTTCCCGCTTTATTGTTCTCTGGCGGTGACGTAGATTCCAGGACTCTGTAATTGCTTCAATTCTCACTTTTTGTCACAGATTTGTCACGGTGACTCAACTTGGACTTTTTTAGAGACTGGTGAATCAGCTACAACTCGGCGCCACATCAAATTACAGTAACTAACATTTCTCCTCGACTGTTTGACTCATGTTCTTTGGCAGCATTTTACAGATCAGTTTGTGCAGAAACAGTCACAATTGCAAACTTTATATCAGTGTTGGAAAGCCATGAAGTACACATTGTTGGTACTTTTGTTGGGTACGCTGTGAAACATTTTGGATTATATTGCTGCCAGCAAAACAAAACATGCTCCTAATGACCAGCTAGGCATAGAAAATGCTATTTTTGCAGTGGGTAATCAAAAGAAGGATTTGGATGAGGACCTAACCTAAACCTCATATGTGGCTGCCTTTAGTCAACATCTCCATGGAGATGAGCTCCCAAGAAAGTTACAAGTCAATTGTTATTTTTGTTTCTGTATAAAAAGTTCCATAATGCATCTTTAAGAATACTTGTTACTTTTACTATATTTTAGAGCAACGTTTCCCAACCAGGGTGCCACGGCCCCTTAGGCTGCAGCAAGAAATCATCAGGGGGGGGCGTAGAAATTTCCCCTGATCAGCGTGTAGTGGTCAAACAGAACAATTACATGCTGTAACACTAGAGGAAGGTAACAAACAAACAAAAGAAAAACTGACTGTGTGAGACATAGGTATACAGTAGTACATTTCCCTTCACTTTCCACTGATTGTCTTGACTGGGTTAGGAACCAATGAAGTTCCCCATTCTGGCCAACAAAGCTATTTCATTTCTTCTAACTTTCTCCACAACATATCTATGAGAGGTGGACTTTTCAAGCACGACTGCTGTAAAGACAACAAAAAAAGAAGTGCAAAAAAGGGTGCCTTGGAGCAGGTACAGTATCTGTACTTCCCACTCCATTACATTTAGTGGGTCATTTATCAAGACAGGTGCTAAATAACCAGTGAAAATTGAAAAATAAAATATGCTATTTTTGTGTTGCACCAAATTTAACTTTTGAAAACATGCTTATTACAGTATTAGGGCCACAAATGTGATATATTAATGAGAGAAAAAATGCACAAATAACTGTGCTGCTGATCCACTTTTGCACGTAATACTCGTTTTGCACATGAGCAAATGGTTGGTAAATAACCCCCATAGTGTTTTAAACACATTTACTGATGAACAGTCGGTGAATGTAAAGTTGTTCTTTTCAGAAAATGTAAAACTCAAATGAAAACTCAAAAAACAGTGCATCGCTCATTCTCTGATGACCAGGTTAAGACCTAGTTTAGTTCTGGTTTGATGCAAAAGCACAATTATTATTATTTCATTAGTTTCAAGCCATCTGTGAAATACTTTTTACTCTACTTTTACTTTGCTTTAATGCATGTATTTAATTCATTCATTTTAAGTAGAATTTTAGTCTTATACTCTTACATAAGTAGTAAATGTGATGCTACTGTATTTGTACTTTTACTTAAAGGTTTACGTAAAGGAACTTTTCATGTAAAAAAAAAAGATGCATTAGTGTGTGAAACCAATGGAACCTGTGATGAAAAGTAAAGGCACCATTCTTACAGCCGCTGCGTCACTAAAAGGCCAAACACGCTCTAATATCAAGGTTTTTTTATAAGAAGTTCCACAAAGCACCTTCAAGTGAGAAAATGGGGTACTTCTTCCACCATTTGGCCATTGGGGCTGAGCTCAATATGTCGTATCAGCAATATACATCATTCGTTACAGAGCACTTGACAATACGCCTATCGTATCCAGCACCTGTATCGTGATACGCAAATTATAAAAGAAAATGAATTAAATCTGCTTGTTTTACCCCATGGTTTAATCATAACACATCACAACACGCTCACCAACTACTGCAATTACAGGTTTCAGTTGCTGAACATATTTAGCATAATAAAACTACTCCTTATTTATTGTACATTACTTTAGAAACGTCCTACACTTCAACTACAGAGTACAGATGAAGACGGAAGAATTTTTGCCTACGATGGACAACTCCTGTACGACTGAGAACCTACACAAATACTTTAGAATATGTATTGTATTTTGGACGCTGTATCGGGATACATTTGTATCGGGTATGTATCGTACTGTGGACCCAGTATCGAGATACGTATCATATTGTGAAGTTGTTGGCAATACCCTATTGGTCATTTTAGTCGTTTCAGTCCTGCTAAATCTGGAGGAGATACATCTACATTCTCCTGGTTTAAACTTGGCAGAGATCATTTTACAGACAGATACAGATTTCACTTTGAGGCGGATGCTATCAAAGCGTTTACACAGACCAGTTCAGTATCATTTCACTGATCCTTCTGCTTTCCATCCAGACACTGGCCACATCCCTCTAAGAACAACAATGTAACTCAAATGACATTTCCTGTCATTTACGCAGCACTTTGACCTGTACAAACTTGATGTGGATTCAGTGAGTGATGGGTTCTGGATCAGTGGGGAAGGAGTTTTGTTTATTTGTATGTTTCATAGCAGTGGTTCTCAACTGGGTGGTCACGGAATCATTTTTAGTGAGTGTTACGTGCCAGTTGGTCTAGGGTCAGGCAACATAAAGATGTTAAGATGGTAAAGATGTTCCCGGGTGTGGAAAAACAGAAGCGTGGAGAATGGGTGGTTTCAACAAAAGCGATAAGTATTTATTTACAAAAAAGGTGCAACGGATACAAAAATTGTGAGGAAATAAGATTTTGGATTTAACTAATACAAAAGAGAAACT
Source organism: Lesueurigobius sanzi (assembly GCA_900303255.1). Classification (NCBI taxonomy): domain Eukaryota; kingdom Metazoa; phylum Chordata; class Actinopteri; order Gobiiformes; family Gobiidae; genus Lesueurigobius; species Lesueurigobius sanzi. The sequence continues at coordinate 16,153 of OMNZ01100087.1, read as the reverse complement.
AAGACCAAACTGCTGCAGCGGTCCAGACCCACTGGTCATAGACGCAGGGCAGAGGCACCTCTTATAGGAGCCAGCTGATGGGGGCTGACAATCAGCTGGGCACCCCGGGAATCTCTGGTGTGGGGGCGAGGCAAGGAATTTAAAGACACAGACACGTAACAGTGAGAATGCACCAAAACATTCCCGAGACTGTTGAAATTGATTATTTTGATCAAAATTTCAGCTTTATGTGATTATTTAATGCGGGAAAATGTAGGTGAATAGGGATGTTTTGTTTTTTATTGAGTGGTATCAATTTGAAACTTTTGCTGAAGATTATGGGCATAAAAATCTAAAAACAACAAAATCTAAGTAATGGATAGAGCCAGGTTTAAATTAACCATTTTATTTTGTTGATGTAGAAAGATTTGATCAGCAGAGATTTTGGATATCTTGATTAGATTTTGAATAACCTCGGTCTTAGTTCAAAACTCAATAAATCAGGCTATAGGAATTAAATATTGAAAAATCCCTCTGAACAAACCTTCAAAAACATTGTTGAGTACAAGACTGGAAAGTTTGGTAGGAGCTACTGAAATGTAGCTGCTGCTAATGGGCAGCTGAACATTATATAATGGCTAACTATGGTAATTGTCAAAATGTAGATTTCTAGTCTTAGTTTATTACTTCTCTGTAATTCCTGAGTGAAGTTCAATGTCTTCTCTGTCAGCACATATGAACTAAGGTCTAATTCATTTCTCATAAAGGTGTCCAAAAGTGGAGACTGGAATATTCAAAAACATGAGCATGAGTTTATGTTTATGAATCCAATCACTATGAAATACTGATCAACATTTGTCAATTCTGTTTGGAAAGAGTTGTTTTGGCACCTGGTCCGACTGAAATAGAAATCTATGACGTGAATGCAACCTGCAAGAATTGTTTGACTAAATCTTGACTGAAGCTAAACTAAAATATGTGGTCAAATTGAACACTGCTGGGGTGTGCGGGTCAGAACGGCTTGTGTCACCTCTGGAGCTACAGCCTCCATTACTTTTATCTGCTCTCATCACAGGTCGTAACAATCAAGGATAACAAACTGCAAACTCCAAACAATAACCACATGATTCATTTCACATCAGCTTTTTATGAACCACTGGCTTTTTCCTGATAAGCACTGGGCAGTAAAGTACAAGTGCGTCGCAATACATTAGTGGGCTTATTTTAGCTGCGCTATTAATTAAAAATACTGCTTCCAAACTTAAAAGTCTTCTCGTGCTGTGGTGAATGGTAGGATTCTGAAGTATAATATCTTAAGCTGCTGGTGAATATGGGAAAAAATTGAATTGAGTGACATCAATATGAAACCTTTGCTGTAGATTACCGACATACTGTAAGAATAAGAAAAATGTATTAAAGTTTTCCACCATTTTATCTTTTCATAAAAACAAGGTATTTTGTAAAATTAAATGTAAAAATGTAGTTTTGTTTTGTTGGTATATTAGTTACGAAGATTTGTTCTGGGGAGATTTTGGATATTTTGTTTAGTTTTTGAATAGTTAATAGTTCATCTGTGAAAAAGTTTTGTTTTTTAGGTTTCAATACTCAATAAATCAGGCTAGGAATTACATTTAAAAAAAATCCCTCTGAACAAACCTTCAAAATATTGTTATGCATACGACTGGAACGTTTCAAGTTTGTAGGAGGTACTGAAGTGGAGATGTTGTCGTCACAATGTGACAAAAAATGCATTTTGAGAAATTGATTAAATTTACATTCAATTTACAATTTCCCACAAAGTTCCCTGGAGAAACGCTGGAGTGAGACGTGCAATAATAAAAATTTAAAAAATTAGGTTTAGTGATTAGGTCATTTATTTTAGAGATGCACCAATCCAGCTTTTTTGCTTCCGACACGATACTTGAGGTTTGAATATCTACCGATATACGATACCAACCGATACTGTGAAACAAACCTACAAAAGTAGGTTTGTAGATGATATACTTGTTGTTTATTCAAAGAAACTACAGTGAATTTGCAGAGTGAAAAAGTGACTGGTTCTTTTTACATTAAATAGACGACTTCCTACATACAGTGATCTGGGGTCTCATTTATAAAACTGTGACTATAAAACTGCAGATGAACGTAACTTCTGTACGCACATTTTCTTTTGGATTTATAAAACCCTGCTTACAATCTTCCCTTCACTGAAGAAGAAAGCACAGGACTCCTCCTGAGGCCATGTCCTCTGCACACCTCCACTTCCCCATAAAAGGACAATGCAAAGTGTCTTATGAATGAGATTTACAAGTGGCGATGTTAGGCTTGTAATGCCACATAAACGTAAAGACAGTAGCCTGTCTAAGTCTGAACAGCAAAGAGCCTGTGTGGACCTGACTGACCTGACTGACCTGACTGATGTCCAGGGATTAGTTCATAAAAGCACAGACAGAGTTGATGCTGATCTTCCTGCGTCAGTTTAAACATCTTCAGTCAGAGCCAGTGCCAGTGCGCACACGTGCACGAGTATGAGCGTGCACGAGCGAGCACAAGCGTGCACTTATGTGCGATGAGCAGCTGCGCTTCGTTTAAGTTTAAAGACAAATAAATAATAAACTGTATGTTTTACACAAAGGTCGTGAGCATTGGCCACATTTTCATTCTATTCTTTGTGATTTATGACGAAATTAAAGTCGAAATCAACTATTTCAAAAATAATGTGATCGAACATGACTTCCTCAAACTGACTTCCCCTCGCCGCTTTCCTCTCCGCGTGTCTTTGCAGTGTTTCTGAACTGTGCGTACCTTGTACGCCAACTATAGTTGCCGCGGAGGACCGCAATGTTTCACGTTGGTTTGTTTATCTATAAATACCAGAAGAGCAGCTACGCAAAGTTTGGGGATCATCAGCTTTATAAATGAGACCCCTGATCATTAGAGGATTACAAATATGTTACACCAGTGATACTTTTCATTACTTTAGGTGTGACTCAGTCATAGCTTCTGTCCCAGCCTTGGTTGAAGCTAGCATTAGCATACTGCTGCTAACTGCAGTATTTTGTGCAGCGATCAATAGTACTATTAAGAGCTAGATAGATGTGAGCGCATCAGCAGGTCCACGTACGGTAGGAAGTACAGTACAACGGGTGCTCTTCAAGGATGGGCCAAGGCATAGATGAGGATAAGAAGAAAAAATCCGAGGCACTCCGAGTACAAAAATAAAAGTCCTTTATTGGTTACATGGACAGCCTACGCGTTTCGACACAGATGTGTCTTCGTCAGGGCAAAGTTTTTGACCAATAAAGGACTTTTATTTTTGTACTCGGAGTGCCTCGGCTTTTTTCTTCTTATCCAGTACTATTAAGAGCTTTCAAATGACATACAGCATGTTCATATTCACTTAGATTAAGTTGGTGAAAGTATCGGTTCGTATCGGATATTTGGAATCTATACCCAATATTGTAATTTTTACGATATCGCCTCCGATATCTGATGTCAGTATTGGATCGGTGAATCCCTAATTTATTTGTTTCCAGGTGAAATATGTACAGTATATACTGTATGAAGAGAGCAAACTGACCCAAAACCTGAAAATTTAAAAAATGAACTTTGCCTGCAGTGTCTCCCCTTAACCATCCAAAAAATGTATAGATTTTCCAGTAAAAAGTAGCATATTATACATAAGGATTGTTGTGTTGCTGAAAGCGCTGCTCACTGTCCTTTATTCTTTGTGGGGGACTGTGTCAACACGCGCAGAGTCGGGCATCTGCTGCTTGTGTACTCAGCCCCACGTAGCCCCACACACACACACACACACACACACACACACACACACACACACACACACACACACACACACACACACACACACACACACACACACACACACACACACACACACACACACACACACACACCAGCTCGGAGTGGCCTTATCTGAGCCGAGCAGGAGCACAAGTACTGCCCCGCCTGCTCACGCTACACCCTCTATCATCCCCATCACCCTCCATCACCCTGCATCACCCCCTCTCCGAATCAACTGTCCCTTCAGCCAAATGTGACCCTTCTCCAGATCTGAGCCTCCATGATGACCAGAAGGACCTACAGCGGAAGAAGAAATGGGGTACTTCAATTCACAATAGTTCACGTGACGTCCCAACATTCGAAAGAGCCTATAGTTTAAAATTGAGATGGAGGGCGGCAGTCAATACTATGGTAACTGTCAAAATGCAGATTTCTTAGTTCAAAGCCATGTCTTCAGCACATGTGAACTAAGGTCTAATGATCTTCTCATAAAGGTGTGTGATGTTAGCCAGAAAGGACTTTCAGCCATAAGAATAACAAGGCAGGTTTGTGAACGTCTGCCACATAACATTCAGTCAACAGCTCACATTCAGTACAGTAAATATACATCCAGAATACTATAAAAACACAACTAGGTGCTTGGTGCCTAAATTGGTTTCACATTCATTCATTTAATTGATGTAAAGGACTGTTTCACTGTTAGTTTTGCAGATTGAATGTATGAAATAAGGAACGTGATATTTATTTTCCAAAGCCAATATTATTTTTTGTAAAATGTCTAAAGTACACAGGTTTGGGACTACTTTCCATGGCTCTGACCATACAGATCCAGCTCAAACACTATCTCACTAACGTGGCAAATAGATTCTTTATTGTTTTTTCATTTTGTCATTTTAGGTCAGACAATAAAGTTCAGGTTTTGAACTTATAAAAATCTAAAACTCTCATTGACAAGTGAAAAGAAGTGATATACTGGTGTTTAGGGCTCTGTGCAATATATCATTGTGGAGTACTTGACAATACGTGTATCGTATCGAGACACCTGTATCGTGAATAATGAAATAAAATACATTTTATATGCTTGTTTTACCCCGTGGCTAATTCAGAACGTATCACAACACACACACTAACTACTGCAATAACAGGTTTAACTTGCTGAGCATATTCAGCATGATGAAAACTTCTATTTAATGGACCCGTCACATAAGATAATTCTTTTTTTTTTTTTTTTGCATCGGTTTTATATAGCGCTTTTCTGGACACTCAAAGACGCTTTACATGGCATTATTCTTTCACTCCACACTTGGTGGTGATAAGCTACTAATGTAGCCACAGCTGCCCAGGGGTAGACTGACAGAAGCGAGGCTGCCAATTTGCGCCATCGGCCCTTCCGACCACCACCACACATTCACTCTCTCACTACATTCACACAGGCAAGGTGGGTGAAGTGTCTTGCCCAAGGACACAACGACAGTGTGCACATGTGGCAGCTGGGATTCGAACCCCCGACCTCTCGATCATAGGACGAACCGCTCTACCACCTGCGCCACCATCGCCCCATAAAATTCTTCATTGTAATATGTATGGATGCTGTACCAAGATACACTTACGTATCGTATCGTGGGCCGTGTATCGGGATACGTATCGCATCGTGAAGTTGTTGGCAATATCCAGCCCGACTGGTGTTAACAAAATGTCCATGTGACTTTTTACAGTGGAAGGATTAGGCTGTTGTGCTGATGTTTTATGGGGAAACAGATCTGGGAGAATACGTGATCATTGCGTTGACTAAAATGGAGATGTTGGTGGCAACAATGTGAGGAAAATGCATTGGAGAAGCGTTGGTGCAATAATTCCACTCCTTATTGCAAACATCAGGTCATTTATTTGTTTCCAAGTGACAGTTTAAGAGAACAAACTGGCCCCAAAACCTGAAAATTGAAAAAAAAAAAAAGTGTGTTTTGCCTGTAATGTCTCTCCTTAAAATCCTGCGTCGGGATGTTTTAAATACGGTGTGATCCGCGCTGGGGGTCCTCACACTGAAAACTACACCAAACACGTCGCTGTTGGCAACCGGCGAGGTGCGACTTCTGCAGCGCCGGTGTGAAAATGGAAATGTTCCACTGACGACCAGATTCAGAGGCTGCACAAGTGGGTTTCATATCGAGACCCGACAGAGCTGAGAAGAAATATTTTTACTTTTTCTGTCACTTACAAAGAGGTAGGCGGCTTGGGGTTAAAATGCTGCATCTTTTGATTTTGATTGAAGTGCTGCCATTAGATTTGTTATATACGGTTTAAAATGGAGATGAAGGTGAGAGTGCTGTTTTAAAACATGTCCAGAAGCTTTACAGGATCAGGCCACCGTTTTTCCATACTGAGACATGTTCTTACCTGAGCTTAGACGAGTTGATGCGTACCTGTCTGGTCTGTGCCCTCAGTCACGCAAAAAGACCAAAGATGTTATTAGCAT
>OMNZ01100081.1:30206-44738 GCA_900303255.1 Lesueurigobius sanzi | reverse complement strand
GTCGACGAAAATATCTGGAGATTTTAGTCATAGTTTTAGTCTCATGAACTAACTTTAATTTAGTTTTAGTCTCATTTTAGTCAGCAAAAATATTACTGTGACTAAAATTATGACTAAATATTTTAGTAGACGAAATTAACACTGGAGTCCTGTATTTCGGATGAAGTGAGTTTTTCTTTGTTCCTGAACAGTTTTCCTGGCAGTACTTTACTGATTACTTGATGTTAAAAGTTTATTTATAAAAGATTATTTTAGTTACTTTATTAGTTACATTGAGCAGCTGCTGACATCTCCACCGTCTCCACATACAAATGATAACTATAACTACAAATAAACTAAATATTTGCCAAAATGAGTGCATTTTAACATTAGTAATTGTGAGGTGAGTCATCCTTAGCTGAAAATGTGACTTGTCACTCCACAAGACGCAAAAAGAAAACAAATATATCTTTTTACTTAGGAAAATTACAAAACTAGTAACTCACAGTGACTTGGACAAATAACTTTAATATAATTACTGGTTTGAAAAAAGTAATGCGTTAGATTACTCGTTACTGATCGGTATGTAAAGTTATAAATACAACTGTACATTATCTATGTTACACACATTACCACTAACCTCACCCTAACCCTACAAATGGAGTTAATGTACTTCACAGATGTACCACACCTCTACCTCCAGCGCAGCTGCTCCTGCCATTTCTACTGCTTCTCAGCACCTCCCCATTTCCCCAGCAGCTATACTGATCACGTTCTCACAAAGCCACCCTCACTGCCTCTATATTCAACCAGTCTGCCGGGTGATCTACAGAGACACACTACCCCCATCCACAGTCTCTCATCACCCAACCATTCCATCGTACACTGTCAATAAATATTCTAATCTACTTTTATTGTGGCATGGTCCGAGCTAGTGAACAGTGGTCTCAAACTCTTTTTCTCTCAGTGACCACTATTTAACTAGTGTTCATACTGCAACACCAACATCCTTTTCCAACCTGACAAAGTAGCCTACTGTATGTTTAGGAAAACTAACGTGTGCAAATAAAAAGTAAATACAAATACTATGGAACCATTCTCAATTTACAAATATTACAATGCAATTTGAACAATAATTCTACCAGCCCAATTTCAATATAATTTGGTCAGAAGCTCTGGAATCTACTGGGAAGTTTTGGGAACTCGTGTTTGACCCTAAGGTTGTTAATCATTGCCGTATGGGGAAAAGGGAAAGCAGCAAAGACTGAAAAGTGGTACAACTAAAAGAATATATAGAGATGGCCACTATAGCTGCATGTTCCCACAGAGTTTAACACTGAAGGTAATCCAAATCTACAAAGGCTTGGAACCACCACGACCAAACAACTCTGGAAAATTACAACCCTAATCGCAGTATTGATCATCTACTTTTCTTTCCCAATCCGTAACATAAGAGATGCATGTGTTATACAGTAATTGGCACCTGCCCCGAAGTTATCCATGACCTCACCCTGCTGCGTGCTGAGTCAATAAGAAAAGTAAAAGAAGTCTGCAACTTCACAGCTGTTCTATGCAGGTCAACTCACAGAATAACGCAAGTCATAGCCTGCTATTGCTGTCACCCGAGCAACCATCGCACAACCTCGGGCGAATCGGAGGCACGCAAGATGTACAGTCGCTTCTAAGTCAGGTGAACAGTTGCTCAATTATATTTTGTCACAGCTCCCCGACCACAAACTCTGCCTGCCCTGTATGAAGATACGTGCTAAAGGAAATCCCCTGTCCACAGTCTGTCGCTGACGAGAAAATAAGGGATAAATTGAGCTGTATGCTATCACAACAGCAACAAACACCATTGTCCTAAAGTTGTCTGGATCAGGCTTGCCCGAAATGTCGACAAAAAGGCCACGTTGTTGGGCTACCACTGAAACTGCAGAGTGGTAGACTTGGCTGCTGTGTAATAATGAATGTGCCTTTAATAACTAGAGTCCTGGCCCACAATGCTGCTTTCAGAAAGTAACATCCGCTCCACCTTTCTCCCATTTAAATAACGTTCGAGTCAGGTGCAGTTAACAAGACTAGCTTTTCTTGGGTTTTCGGTTTGTGTAGGAGCGCAATGCAAAAGCACAATGAAAATTTCCCATATGCAAATGCACAAAGTTAGAGAAAAAACTCTTTGATGCAACAATATATGCATGCAAACAAACCGGGATCCCCACAGTTAATAAATAATTGGAACTTATGGTAATACTATGCACCAAAACATTGAAAACTGGGCTTCTGAAACATTCTGGACTATAGAGTTGGCAGCGATACTAAATTTGCAGTGGGTGGCCAAATGTATTTAGATGAGGACCTAACCTAACACAACACAAGGGGAAACCTTGTGGATCAATAAAGTCTGTCTAAGTCTAACCTATTTACGTAAATCCCATATTTGACTGCCTTTAGTCAACATCTCCATGGAGACGGGCTGGAGACGTCCCCGCTCCCAGTAAAGTTACAAGACAGGTCTTAGGAGACTTGAGCGACTCATAGCAAAGACACGCATTCGTTAAGGAATTATTCAACAATAAAAAAATATCTGGAATAAAAGAGATGCTTGTATAGTATTGGGTGAATTGTATCTCTAAATACAGTGGCAATATTTTTCTTTTTTATTAACCTTATTCAGGAACTCGCAAATGGGGAGCGATCTTGTGTTTATGGTCTGCACATACAGCTGTGCTCTTTTAATCTTTTGGCAATTTTTCATAGAATATGAATGATAACACAAGTCTTTGTTCCCACTCATGGTTAGTGGTTGTGTGAAGCTATTTAATTGCCAAAGAAATGAGTTTATTCTTTTGAAATCATAATGAAACAGAAGCTACTCGAATGTCCCTGATCTAACGTTTACATGACCTTCAACAACTGCCAGGAAAACTGTTCAGGGGCAAAGAAAAACTCACTTCAGCTGAAACACAGGACTCTCTGACAAAACTGGACTGAAAAAATGTATGTTTGTTTCAAGATGCACAATATGTAAACTTTTGATCAGGGACATTATCTAGTTTCTAGTTGAAAAGAGTAAACCGTTTTAACAATAAACGGCTTCATGCAACCACTAACCATAGTAAGTAAACTTATGAGCACAACTGTATGACTTGAGCGGACATTGTCTTCGATTTCCTATTATTGGTGCAACGTGCAACAAACCTTTGTGTAAACATATTGATCAGCTTTAGTCCTTTAGAGATCCTCACAGACAATAAGCCAATTAGAGTGACAACAAACGGTGAGCAATAATATCTCAAAAAAATAATCTTTTCCCGTCATCCTTCCACTCTGTCATGACCCTGCAGCAACACTGGAACTTTTTTTCCATCTTTCGCAAGTCATTCCCATTTTCTTTCCTTCGCTCTCTTACATCGACAACAATGGAAATCCCAGCTCGCAGGAAGAGCAAACACAAAGAGGAAATGCTCACACAACAAAAGCGCGGCTGGAATAGGTGAATATCCTGAAGTCATTTAGAACCCCCCATTTCACTGCTCTAATGATACCATAGAGGGGAGCAACGAAAAGGTTAACGCCCCCTTTTAGGTGAAACCAGAGGCTGCGTCCATTGAGAAGAATGTGGAAACACCGACTGAGATCTTCACATTTAAGTCTGAAAAATAACATTTTATGTGTTTTATATATTTGTCTAATATAAAAGAGAAGCAAATTAAGAGATTTGTTTCTGTAGAAGATTCACAGAGAGGACAGTTGATGTTTTAAAGTGGCTAAAGCTAGCAGGAAGTTAGCAGGAAGTTAGCAGGAAGTTAGCAGGAAGTTAGCAGGAAGTTAGCAGGTTCGGACTTCAATATGAACCGTTTAGCCGAAACATAAGAAGCTGCAAAATTACTCACAGTTACATAGACAAACTACTACAACCTTAGATTTGATCAAAATAAGTCACTATGAACGGCTAAACAGTTTATATTGAAGATGCTAACTTCCTGCTAACTTTAGCCACTTTAAAACATTAACTGTCCTCTCTATGAATCTTCTATAGTAAAACATCTCTTGATTTGCTTCTCTTTCATATCAGACAAATATATAAAACACATAAAACGTTATTTTTCAGACGCAAATGTGAAGATCTCAGTCTATGTTTCCACATTCATCTCAATGGACGCAGCGTCTGGGGTCACCTAAAAGGGGGCGTTAACATTTTCGTTGCTTCCCTCTATCTGATCCTTTCCATGCATCTTACTCAAAAATATTGGCGTAAAAACCAACACCTTAAAAACTAATAACACAACTCACTCTCTGTGGTACCCTGTCCACAGATTAATCCAGGGCACCACTTCGGGGCTGCTCATATAATGTGTGTGCATGATGCGTGTGATGGAGAGGAGGGAGCGATGATGATGTCAGCGCCAATTGATCCACACCTCGTAACGCTTCACAATTCAAAAGGCCCATCATCTGAGGACCCGCGTTCAGGGAGCTGACCTTTGGGCTGGGACCGGCTTTAAGCTACTACCAGATAATCCTTCAAATACCGCTCGCATTTGAAACGGTGGTGGTGGAGCTGCTGCTGCTCGGGGACCTGGGGGTGCGCTTGCGATAAAGGGCTGTAGATCTGTGTTCCTCGAGTGCAACCAACGGAAATATCTGGATGAACTTGAAAATGAAAGGCGTGAGCTGAGTTTCCAAAAGTTGTAAACCAAATTTTGATCCGCCATTAGGTGAAATGTTTTGGAAAAGTGCTTATACAGTAGTTGGCCAGTAGAAAGGACTTTCAGCCATAGGAATGAAGGTTTGTGACTCCAATCACTATCAAATACTGATCAAGTACAACATTTGTCAATTTTCTTGGGGAATTGTATTAGCACCTGATCCAACTGAAACAGACTTCTATAACGTGAATGTAACCTATTATCACAACACAAACGTACCACAGTGCATAGCAAATAAGTTGGCATAAAAAGTTCTCCCAGCGCTCAAGTCTAAACCTGGTTGGTAACAGCACTAATTCAACAAGGACTAACCCAACTTCCTGAAGCAGCCCATGGACCACCAGATAATGCTTATTTATGTCCGGTTGCTTTCAAAGTCATGAGTATCCAACATCAGCATTATTTGAAAAGAACTAAAACTAGACGAATAGGAAACTAGAAGTAAACTAATTGAAACAAACTTGGACAAAAACAGGGGTAAAGCAGGTGCTGAAGCCGGCTCAATGCAAGTCTAAACAAATGGTAGACTGGTCTTGAACAGATTAGAACAAAGACAAAACAGAACAGAACTTCACCAAAGGACAATATGGCGGAAATAATAATCACATTTTTGGCGCTCTCGATTTTCAGTTAAATTTTATTTTGTTATATTAAGGCACCAAATGTATTTTAGGCATTGAAAAGAACAGATAAACGTATCATCAATTCCTCTCACATCTCCAAGTTATACCTAAACTTTCACCCACTTTATGTCCGATATCCGTAGTGTTTTTTGTTCAGATCGCTCTTGACTTGACCTAAAGGCAGTCGCCAAAGTAACACAAACAAAGCAACATTTGGGCAACTTCGGGGCCTAAAGGGTAAAAACCACATCAACTAGCTTTTACTATTCTGATTCACGACAACAGACAAAAAGGTATACCTTTTAAATAAACCTTAGAAATGGAACAAAAAACTCCAAACCACATGATGTTACAACCATAAAACTAGCCGCCAAATCTGACAATTCAAAAGCAGAGGGATTTTTCAGTTTGACCAAAGTGTAGCTTGCGAATTTGATTGTTTCTGATTAATTGCCCAGCCCTACCCAAAGGCACAAATGTAGATTGGGTAAGAATGGAATCAAACCACCCATTTCCAGCATGATCAAACAACCACCATCGCCCCAGTGCCACGATCATCAGGTTGTCGTTCAATTCAAATAACAAATAACCTAAAAGGGCAATATATTATCTTGAAATTGTTGCTTTGAAGATATACAAATTTGCAATATCGAGTCTATCTCCTGTGCCACTAGAAGCATCCTGCATGTTCCTACCACAGTCATGAACCACTTTGTCTAAGCCACACCATCGATAAATCAGGATTTCAATTTTGCAATATATTTTATGCTACAACACTGAAAATAAAGCGTGCCCGAGCTTCCATTTTCTACAGAACACAGTTACTGGATGTCATTTTATGTGCTATCCATTGTAATCGCTCTCTCTATCGCTCCGGCTCCATTTGTGTAACCAGGCAACAACAATTTGAAAGCTTGTCTCTTTTTCAATCACCGTAAGTCTAAGAGCTCTCCAGACAACTTGATGAAGGCAACGATCTTTCCCCCTGATTGGTCAGACTTCAGTCCCACTTAATCAGGGTTTGTTTGGTCGATCACAAAATGCAAAATCAATGCGTGTTAGCAGCTCAAGGACATTATGGTTTTGCTATTGTGCTCAGTAGTGATTGAATGTTAGCCCAAACTTCCTGTCTCACAACAAATCCACTACATCTTAAGCTTAACTTTCCATATATTCACAATGGGTATGGGTTTACCGAAGGACTGCAGACAGGTCTGGATGATCTCGTCCCAGCTGGCCCCCTTGGTGAGGTGGCCCAGGGGCATGTTGGGTCTGCTGGGAGCGTTCTGAGCCGGGCCGTGCCTGTGGAAGCGATGAGTCCTTCCAGGAGGAGAAACTCTAGATTTGGAGCCGCATCCCGGAGCCACTTTCCTAGAGACACAGCAACACAGGAGGCCAGAGTGAAGAGAAGCAATGGCTGTGATTTTCAACTCTTCCCCGCAAAAATGTTTAAGTTCAAAAAATGGATAGGCTTGGATAGTTGCATGGTTGATCTATTGTTGAAACATAAGACCACCCCTCAGTGGTATTTTGCTATTCATTGTTCTGGTTTCCTTCCTTTAATTTAGGGAAATACCAGTTGATTGCGGACTTCCAGTTCAAAGAGTTGAATGACTAGTAAACAACAAGAGAGCTCTAACAACCTGTTGCCCAAAAAGTGCTTGCATTTCTGAATTTTAAGACGATTCCCCATAGCTTTCCAATCTTATTAGAATAATTATGTCAAGCTGTTAGCGCTGTAAAGTTTAGAAAGCTGAAAGCGCACAACAAACAACTGGAACTTACGCGTCATCTTTGCTTTCTGTGGTTATATTTTGGTTTGGGTTGTTCTCCTTTGCCTGGCATCCCATGGCAAGGTACTGGGCGACGAGCGGCTGAACGAGGCTGTCCATTTGCGTCCTTTTCGCTGGGAGCATTTCATCGCTGTGTGTGCTGCCTACCGGCGCGCTCTCCGCTGCATTGTGCTGACTCGCCAGTGCGCGTTACACAATTTACATCCACCACAGCCTCGACGCGTGTGCGTGAGAGTGGGCGGCCGAGGTGCAGGGCTCGTCACTCACGCAATGGGCATCAGATCCAGCATGTCCTTCAACTGTAGATCTGTGCACTTTATAGAGTTTAGTGGAGAGATTCTGGACATCAGCAAATAGCTGCATATGTAGAAAAGATACAGGTTGCGACTTTTAACGCAACAAGTTGTCGTCTATGGAGTAGTTTTCAGCTTAGCCTGCAGGTAAGATGCGGATTTGATAAACCTATGCAAAATTAGTCTGGAGAGCTGCTGGCAATGATTCATCTGCCAGAAATTTGTTCAGGATAGTGTACACAACAGGAAAAGGGCGCACCTTCCTCTGCAGATAACAGCGGTGGATGGTTCCACAGTGGTTTATGGAGCTGTCACAGTGGAAGGTGCGTGCAAAACAAACCTGGAGGACGAATGAAGAGCACATGCAAAATAAACAAAACCTTTTACAATCATGGATATTCCACTGACCAAGCCCCAATGCCTTTAATAAAAGACAAAGGTGAAAATGGGATACTCATTCCTATAGAAGTGTTATTGCCACTAGCAATTAACAGTGTATTAGAAACAAACAAACAACATACATTTGAAAAATATTATCAATTCAAATATATATTAATAGATTAAATATTAATGAGAAAAATGCAATTCAAATGCGTAATGTAACGTGCTTCAATATAATGTTGAAAGTGTGCCCTCTAGTGGCTGTGGGCATAGCATACACTGCTTTTTCTGGCATCAACTCACGTTTTAGCAATTAATTAACTTGAGCGCCAAAACACACAAGTAGAAAGGTAAATCATAGTAGGCCGCCACATGCTCCATTGACCATGAACCTTTTGTACAGTTAAATACAAAACTTTTATAAAATCACTAGAATTTTTTTTTCCCATCCAAAATACGACGTGCTGCAGCCTTAACCAAAAAGGAGGGAAAGAAAGCAAGAAAACAGATAATAATTAAAATGTGTTAGTGTCCGAGCCATGCCTGCACTGGTGCCACGTGACATCGTTGTGAGGACTGCTGCTAATTAGCGCACACTGGAGAGCAAAGCTAACCAGACAAAGTGTGAAGTTCAGTTGTGTTTGTTTCCTATCGATTGCTCATTTAAACTATGGTAAAATGGTTGTAGACGACATCCAGTTTCTTAGTATTCTCAAAGGAAAACGCATCAAACTCACGTTGAAAAATGCGTCCTTCCTCGGTGTCGTTCAGCGCATTAACCCCAATAAAACCATCATACTGGCTGACGGTAATGTGGCGTTTTCAACTTTTTTCAAAGTGGAATCCAGTATTAAATAATGTTTATTGTTTATTATTCATGCTTTCTATTTTAGTTGTTGGTGCTAATAATGGAGGTAAATATCCAGGCTCCAAAATGTTCTTTGGCCATGAAATTGTCAATGGTGAGTCAATGACATGACGTGAGATTTGCGCTGTATTCTCTTTAACTGTAACTTTATCTTATGTAATCCATATAACAGTGGAATTTACCAACACAGAAAACGATGCTAGCAGGTAAGATGCTTGCGACCTATAATTACTGCACTAAGCCTTTTTTTTAATTGTCTTGTGTCTATTGGATGGTGAATAGAACTATTGAGAACAAACAGGAGGATCATTTGACTGTGCAGAGGTTTCAGCCATATAGGAAGAGAGCCATGGGACTAGGTGAGATCTGCTGAGATTATACTGTGTGAAGTGTATTTAGTGACATAACTGTGTTGTGTTTACAGATGATGAGGAGGAGGATGATGAGGAATATATAAACTTTGTCGTTATTGACGAGTTTCATGAAAAATTTGGACCGGCTGTAGGTTTCACAGATTGTTTACTCAGTTGACTTAAGTACAAATTGCAAATCCATTTGTAATGTGTGTTTTAGGTGATGCACATCAAAAAGCAACAAGTTATTGGTGTAGGAGCAGATGGAGTGGAAATATACAAGCATGGGAGACTGTGTTGGCTGCAGGTGAGATGCATGTACAATGATTCCTGACAGAAGTAACTAATGAATAAAGTGTGTATTTGTGAAGATTGCTACAAAACAAAAAGTGTACCTTTTTGACATCCTGATACTGGGAGCTCATGCCTTTAAGAATGGTCTCTCCATGATTCTGCAGAGTCGACAAATTTTAAAGGTGAGCACAAAAACAGATCTGTAACAGAATGTTTGATTAATGTTTATTCTCCATAATTACAGGTCATACATGACTGCCGAGCTATTGCAGGCTGTTTATCAACTCAGTTTGGAGTAAATCTAACCAACGTCTTTGACATTCAGGTAGAAACGCTGCATGATCTTTAAAAACAAACTAATCTTGAGTTCATTTAAATGAAGTTGCTGTATGTCCTCAAAGGTTGCAGATGTGATGTGCTTCCACTCAGAGACTGGTGGCTTGCTTCCAGACCGAGTCAGTACTCTTGAAGAGGTGATCAATTTACATCTGAAGGTGCCTTCTTCCCAGCTTATGTCATTACAAATGAAGACTGAACTCACACAGGTACCACGTTCATGTTAAACATATAATCATGCTTAACATGATCTGATGAGTTAATTGTATTTAACATATAAATCCTTGTGTGTGAGTGACAGGAGAAAGAGATGTGGTACAAGCGTCCCTGCCCCTTGCCCCTGCTCAAGGTCATGGCTCTGTCAGTGATTCACCTCCAGCCGCTGCGATTGGTGCTGCTCGACACACTCATGACAGACTTCATGCTCCTTGTGGATTCATATCTCAAAAGTAGCTACTGCCAACCTGATGAGCTCGAGCATATCACCATGGTATGATCAATTTCAACCCTGCACTTCATTGATATATAAAGTTAATTACTACTTAAGTGGAAAATATTTCTTCATTGTTTTGTTAGGAGAGTGTCTTGGAGCTGCCTAAAGAGCTCAAGCAGCTGGATCAAATGCGCTGTGACCGTCAGGAGTGGGCTACTGTATACTTCCCAATGACGGAGCAGGGTTTGCTGGATCGGTTTAACCCCAGGAAGACGAAGAGCTCAGCTGAAGAGTCGCAGCAGGACCATCCTAAACCTGAGCTGGAGTTTATGGAGCCCTCCTCTGCCTCGCTGTCTACTGGCAGAGGACATGCAGATTCTCTTATGGGCACAAACCGCAAGGGTGCATTTCAGGGTGGAAAAGGACGAGGCCGATTTCTTAAGACACCACCAGCTCAGAATCCTGGAGAGAGCGCAGACACAGCATCTAGCAACAATGAAGCAAATGAGACTCCAAAATTACTCTGTCAGTCCTTCAGGTCCTTCAGAGATTAAAACAAGTGTTCTTGGCCCTCTTGAATTCACATTTAGTTTTTGCTTCTTTAGTATAGCCACTAGATGGCAGTAAATGTTTAAATACAACATACAAAAGCCTGACTTTTGGGTGCAGCAAGTTAAAGTTGGCATGAAGCCATTTGTTATATATTACATTCATTGATGATGGTTGCAATGCTTCCAATAAAACGTTATAAAATGTTGCATTCGCTTCAGTTCTTTGAGTTAAATCCAAAAGATAATTTAATAATTTGTTGACAAATGAACAACAAAACCATTACATGTTCTATTAATTCATCTTAATACAGTACATCACCATGATGATAAAAGAAAGGCTTTCACTTTCACTGGCAGAACACAGCTCACCCAACAATGCCACACGTCCATTAGGCCTGGCATGATTGATGGTCCATGCAGACCGCTTCTTTGTTGCACTCAATTATTTGTGAACAGCAGACGCAGACACTGATGGATCTGTTGTTAATTGAGCAAAAGCATAGCATGCTGACATTCTGTTGATTACTGCTAATCAAAAACAGTTCACTTGGCACTCCACCTTTAAGTTGTGTGTACGTGATCACAGGTGGCCTGCACCTGCCATGTCCTACAGAGCTGATCTTAATCAAATCATTGGCCTCTGGAGGTGCCACATAGATTATAGTGAAGTGGCGCCTCCATCCGAGGAGCTGCCCGATCAGAGGGAGAGGTATAGTCAACAGCAGGCCATTGCTGTGGCCCGTGGTGCAAATGGGCCTCGGTATTAATCACATCTTATTGCTATGGCTATCTGCATGCAGAGGCTTGGATCATTTCCAGAACCTTCTAATTGAAAGCATGAACAGATAAAGAAGGATTTTAATTAACTGGGAGGTGGCCCAGCACAAAGTCATTTCTCATGGCAACCTGCTCCTCCCCAGCTTCTGCTGCATGAGGTCAAACCTACCAAAGGGCTTTCCTCTTTTTACAATGCAAATGCAAAAAGCTGACGATAAACCTCATAAAAGATTTGACCTTTCCAGACCCAGATCTTGATCAAATCAGGACTAAACTGGGTCTAAAATAGACCTAAATCTGACAAAAATCTTAACTCTTAAGTCTTAACTTGGTGTAAACCAGAAAAGAATAAAATCGTCTAAAATACCAGAGTCCCTGAGTCCCACCTAAAGAAGCCCAAGTACTACCAGTGGTACACGTACCACAGTTTGCGAAACAAAGGTTTTGAAGAATGCATTAACATTTCCTACTATCTCGTTGTGTGTCCGTCAACATGTGAGGGCGTGATGTGTGGGGCCTTGGAGGACAGGCCCCTGTCATTGACAACCAGATTGGGGCTCTTAATTTAGAGGACCTTGCATTTCCTCTCCGTCACAATAATGCCTTATGTGCAGCACTTCCTGTTTCTCAGGCCCAGGAGGAAGGAACAGGGCGCTTGTCACACGGTAGTCACTGCTTCCTCTCCTGCTCCCCCCTTTTCCCTGCTCCCAAACTTCAGACATCCATGTGTCCTTCACAGGGAAAGATGACTGCACCTTTAGCATCACAGCAGGAAGCAGCAGGTTATTTTTGGACACAAGTCGGAAAGGTAGTGAACAGACATAAACACAAACTTTAGGATGTCCAGCTGTGTTGACTTTGCATCCCAAAATGGAGTCTCCAATGTGTAAGGCATCAAGTTTTCCACATCTGAATTTTGTGACCGACCAGTGGAGTCAACTGTGGCATCAACCATTTTCAGAAGCTCATTGGAATAGATTATAAAGAATCAACTAAACAAAACTGTTAAAATGGCTTCATCCAAGTGGTGCATTGTAGCCTTGTACAACTTGTATCAGAGCAGATTCTAGTTGAGGCGTGAGGGGATCTTAGGGTACTAGGTAGAAAAAAAAAAAAAAAAACTTAGCTTCAAGGAGCAACTCTTAACAGACCCCTTCAGCTATTTAAAATCAAATGAACATGTGCACTCATAGGCTTCTGTATTAGTAGTAGTAGTAGTATAGACTGGTGCAACAGGGCCTCCTAGACACGTGCCAGAGCTGCATTATTGATCGGCTGGGCTTGTGGCACCCTTGTGACAGCACCCAAAACAAAAGCATTGTGTCCTCCTGCCCATCCACCTTATTTACTTTCCGCCATACACTACACAGCCTCTCCGGTTACCGGCAACACCGAGCGACAAGGTATTCAGAATAGGTCAGCGCTCCTAGGCAACCGTACCCCCTCTTTGACGAGTGTTAGGCTACAGATCTGTTTATAATTAATAAGGCTTTGTTAATTATTAAAACCACGGGGATAATTTAGCCAAAAGATACCTGTTTGTATGGGAGCTGGCTGCAATGGGCGTGCTGTTAGCTGGTTTGTCCTATCATTAAAACATCATTAAAATTTATTGTCGGGCTTGCTGACTAAGTGCACACGCAAGATTGCGGTCCATTTCACTTCGCCTGCTGAGACCAGGGGAAAGCTGATTAGTGGCTCGTTCCTCCGCGTGTTGTTCGTGACATGATTAAATTTGTGCCGCGTTGTACTTACCTTATTGTTTTTCTTTTGTTTGTTTGTTTTTCCACGTGTGACCGCTTCGTGGACATTGAATGCTAATTAGGAGAGTGGCTTAAGGTGGCAAAGTTGGCCTGCGCCGTTTGATTGGCTTGTTGTAGGAAAACCGATCTGCCCGGCCTTTACCCGAGCAGTATTGTGCAAGGATCCACTGGCAATGACGGACAGCATTCAACGCTGCAACACAACAAATTAGAGGCATGTCGGCAAAATAATCTCAATTTCATTATTGATGTAACCACGTGTAATCCCTTCTGTATCTATGGGGCGAGAGATAGTATATAATCAGATATCGGGTTCGGCTGCGACATTGAACTGTATCCGAGGCAGCCAATCTTCCATCTGTTAGGAAAAAGCTATTGTTAAATCCGGCACAAGCCCCTCTGACAAACCCCCCCGTTGTCCTCTCTCTCTCTCTCTCTCTCGCTCTCTCCCCCCTTTCGCCTTTCTCTCACGTTACAAAATGACCCTCTTTCGCTCTCCCTTGGTCATATTCACTGCACAGAATAAATATTTTACGTGAGAAAGCCGGACATGCCCAGATGGCCGTTTTTTTTCCCCTCTCTTTCTTTTCATGAACTAAGAACAAAACATAACATCAATATTTCAATGGTCCTAACTAGCGGTTCGCAGGAAACCGTAGCCAGGAAGTGTGCCGCTGGTTTTTGCTTATACACAGTCACGTCAACAGATGCAGGGAGCACAATACGCATCTTTATGAACCGCCGCACCATGCCGTTTACCCGGGCCGTGTGGAGGAGCGCCGGGACCAGGCAGGGCCCACCCAAAAGCACCACGTTGTTGTGACCTTCAGCCGGACGTGGGGCCAGGGAAGGTCGTGCAAAAGGAGAGGCAGGTGGAGTCACAGTAGCAGTCCTCAAATAAGTGGGCTAAGAGGACAAGGAGAAAGAAAAAAAAAAAGCTTTGATGATGCACAACCATGTCCGACAGCATAGAAGCAGAGGTTTTCGAAAAGTGGGCATCTGTTATGATCTGTGCAAAGGTATTTCGAGTTGAAGCTGAGCAAATTCAGAATTGACATTGCAACACGTCTTTACCTCAAAGTGACAAAGACTAGAGGACTATTTTTTTGAATATCTTACTGCTTTGGAACATCATAAACAACTGAGCGCCAGTACAAAAAAATGAACAGCACTTTAGTCCTATAAGTCGTACCTTTTCTCATAGTTTGGCTGGTCCTGCGTCTTATACTCAGGTGCGACTTATATATTAATTAATATGTTACGTTAACATACCAGACACATATTCAGTTTGTTGTTTATGCTTGGTGTAGCTGAATAACCATCAATGTGTTACGTTAGCATACCGTACACCTATTCAGCCTGTTGTTCTCTCTTCTATT
>OMNZ01100081.1:0-14290 GCA_900303255.1 Lesueurigobius sanzi | reverse complement strand
TTTAGCTGAACATGACGCATCGCTAACTCCTGCCTCCCGTGCTGTGATTGGTCTGGTGGCGTTCTCACCAGGGTTTGAGCAGCGGCGCAATCCCAGACTGTCTTCCATTGTGTCTCATACATGGAGTCAGACTGGTGACGCCAGACTAGGGTGCGATGAAGGTATAAAAACTATATTTAAACAGGTGTATTGTGGGGATATTGATGTGGGAAAAAAATGGATATTAGTTTGTATTTTGACCTTTTAGTGACCCAGTGGCTGTGAGCGGTGAGCATAGCCCCTTTACTTTTCAGCAGCCTTTATGATGCTCCAGGATCAATTTTTTAGAGTGACTGGTAGGTTTTGGCCGCATTGCCATGGAGATGGTTCCATTAGCAGAGAAACCCTACCAGAAACCCTAAAAAAAATGTATCCTGGAGCATCATAAAGGTGCCATTCTAACCACCCAGACTCACATATCCCCTATTCTCAAAGAGCTTCATTGGCTGCCTGTGTCTTACAGGATCAATTTCAAAATTTTGGTTCTAACATTCAGAGCCTTACATGCTCAGGCTCCTTCTTACATCTCTCTCAGGCTGTTGCTCCCAGGCTGTTGCTCCAGGCTGTTGCTCCCAGGCTGTTGCTCCCAGGCTGTTGCTCCAGGCTGTTGCTCCCAGGCTGTTGCTCCAGGCTGTTGCTCCAGGCTGTTGCTCCCAGGCTGTTGCTCCAGGCTGTTGCTCCAGGCTGTTGCTCCCAGGCTGTTGCTCCAGGCTGTTGCTCCAGGCTGTTGCTCCCAGGCTGTTGCTCCAGGCTGTTGCTCCCAGGCTGTTGCTCCCAGGCTGTTGCTCCAGGCTGTTGCTCCCAGGCTGTTGCTCCAGGCTGTTGCTCCCAGGCTGTTGCTCCAGGCTGTTGCTCCCAGGCTGTTGCTCCCAGGCTGTTGCTCCAGGCTGTTGCTCCCAGGCTGTTGCTCCAGGCTGTTGCTCCAGGCTGTTGCTCCCAGGCTGTTGCTCCAGGCTGTTGCTCCAGGCTGTTGCTCCAGGCTGTTGCTCCAGGCTGTTGCTCCCAGGCTGTTGCTCCAGGCTGTTGCTCCCAGGCTGTTGCTCCAGGCTGTTGCTCCCAGGCTGTTGCTCCAGGCTGTTGCTCCCAGGCTTTGGAATGATCTTCCGCTATCTCTGCGTTCCATTGATTCTGTTGAGACTTTTAAAAGCAATCTTAAGGCTTGGGCTGTTTTTGATTTTGTGTTGTCTTGGCCTTCTTATTCTGTCTTTTATATTAGTATTTTTGTATATGTATTTTAACTGTGTTGTGAAGCACTTTGTGGCCTTTGTCTGTGAAAGGTGCTATATAAATAAAGTTTACTTACTTACTTACCATACAGCCAGCCACTGGGTCACTAAAAGGTCAAACACACACTAATATCAAGGTATTTTCACATTAAAAGGTTGACAATGCACCTTAGAAGATGAAATAATGATCTCCCAATGTACTGTATATATTTTTTTATTATATTTTTTTCATGCAGCTTTATGCTCAAACACAGACATAATAGTATTGTTTTGCCTCCACTTGATCAGTTTCCATATTATGCTCAATGCACACCACGAATTGAAGTTAGTTTGTACCATTAGATGCAGTGACTGGCACATTTTATTAAGAAAAGTGTATGATGCAAAGTATAGCTGTAGAGGGGAAACCCTAAATAACAAAAGTCACTCCGCTGAGCCTCAAGTGGATCAGTCTGGATAATGTTAGGCCTAATAGCCTGAACTGCAGCAATTACACAGACCATTAGCATAGCTTTTGTAGGGTTCAGACTTGGGGCCACATCAGGAACCACATTTTGTTGTTGCTGTGTTTTTCTCTTCCTCGCCTGTCCTAAGCCTCTAAGCCTCTGACAAATGGTTTCCAGCTAATTTACGGCGGCAAACTGTAGCAGAACAATGCCCCGTGGATGTGGCGCGCACAAGCTCCACCGCATGCGCCCCAAAAGAGTGAGGAGCTCGGAGGAAGCACTCTCTGAGATAACAAGATAGTAAGGAAAGCCGGGGCACCGAGGGGCCACCAACAAGACCACTGGGAGAAGGAGGGGTCAAAAGGAAGGGCCCTGGCTTGTTTTAAGCCTGCCGTAGGCTGTGACCTCATACTGTACAGTGAAAAGCATCATGCACGTCACTGGTCGTTCTGGAAAGATGTGTTAACAATGAGGCAGCGTGACCCAAAGATGAAGTCCCAACTTAGGTCACAAATGTCCCTCCTGTACTCCTCTCACTTCCTCTAACAGCCTCCCTATCAAGCTATCATTAGCTTTTCGCTTAATATAGGCATTTATCTCGCAATATTGACCTAGTTATTAGCAATTGATTGACACATGGAAGGGTGCTCACATTTTTACGGACAATCCACTATCTGAAAGTGTAGTTTGCTCTTCTATATTAATCTGGAATATAATTATCTTATCTTAGACACAGAAAGTGCTGTTTTTGCACTGAGTAATCAACGAAAGGATTTGGATGGAGAGGCACTGGAGACGTCAACGCTCCCAGGAAGGAGAGGTGAGCCGCTCACAGCAAAGACACATTTTTAGGTATTTTTCAACTATAAAAAATATGTATTAAGATCAGTGCTTGTATTTTATTGTAATTATTGGTTGAAATGTCACGCAGTGTTCCTTTAATATCTGTATCACATCGAATAAAGGCTAATTTTGACCTTTATTCAAATGTGATACATCCAATACATCCGGTCTTGCCCAAAAACACAACCAGATCAGTGCTGGATTTGAACAACCAACGTTTAAATCCGTGGATGAATGCAACAACCAACCACTGAGTCATTGTCCCCAAAAAGCCTACAGTCATGCATCCTGGTACTAACCAGGCCTGACTTCGCATAGCGTCCCAGACCAGATGAGTTTGGGCATTCAAATGTACTACAGCAATGACCTATAATACAATACAATACTGGATGCTGAATATGGAGAATGAGAAATGCTACCAAATTATTGCAAAATTGCAAAATAAAGAATTAGAAAATGTAAATAGAGGATTAAAGTTGTGAGAGGAGTGCCTTGTTTCTTTTGTTTGTCTCTTGAGTGACCGTTTAAACTTTGGATTGGGGTCGAGCAATATTTGTGACAAAGAGGACAGGCAGGATGACGACTATCGGTCAGTTGAATTGATGAAGCGCTGAAGTATCTGCCGAAGTGGGAAGAGGAAGGCAGGGTTTGAGCACTGTGTGTGTGTCGCGAAGTCGGGGTGGAGAGGTCAGCTCCGTTTGCAGCGTATTGTACTGGCCCCAGCGTTCGTCGGCCGGCGAGGCTTAGTCCCGCGGTGGGAAAAAGACCGGGAAGTGGCACTTGAGATCAATGAACGTGTTGGAAAGAGGAGTGGCTTGGGGCAGCCAATCGGAGAGGGGTCGGGGGGGAGGGAGCGCGGGGTCGGAGGGTGGGGGTGTGTGGGGGGGTAACATAAACAAGGAAACCACCTGATGTGAGCGGGGTCAGATAAATGCTCGGCCATTGGAGCTGGCAGGTGCTTCCTGAATCCTGCTCTCTCAATCAGCCTCGCCGACCTCTCCGCGCGGTTTCCTAAAAGTATAAGTCAAAACACAAACAAAGTTGAGTAAAATCACTGCATTTTTTAATGAAGCCTAGAAACACACATTGCAAGATTGCGACAAATGCGCAGACAGTGACAGAAGCAGTAAAGACGACCACAAGCATGGAAGAGAAGGCCTTCAGCGCAGCCCTGTGTTTAGAGATAACATTTAAAGGGACAGTGGCTTCGATAGCGCAGATTCAGCTGCGGCGTGTCCTCCTAAAGACACCTCTCTAGACCTTTTTTTTCCTTTCGCTCGCTCCGCTGCTCGCTGCTCGGTCTGGGATTGTTTTGCGCTGTCCGAACGAGGAAGGAAGTCGGTGTGAGAAAGTGCCTGTTTTTTTGGGACCAACAGGAATTGGCCTCATCACAAGCGGTTCCTTTTTTGCCGCTGGAACAATGCACTGGCGTCACACCCTTCGACTGGACCTCGGCATTTCACATGGAAAAATGTTCCCAGAATTCCGCTCCCAGGCTCGGGGTAAGGCCGAGGATGGGGTGAGGGTGAGAGGGCGGGAGGTGGAGGGCGCAGGGAGGTGGAGCGGGTGACTCAAAGTGACCACTGGACACTTGTCATTAGCACAACAGCAGGTCAGTGCACACTTACAGTGGGGTAGGTGTAAATGAATGGTGCACTGTGCGATCATTTAATATTAATATCTTTATCCAAATGTTCCAGGATCCAGAGATAAGTCAGTCCCAAGCCTGGGTAAATGGATGGATCATTCATTATAGAGGAATACAATACACAGAATTTTATAAAAGTGATACAGTTAGAGGTTGAATTCATTTTGATGTATTTGTGAAGGCTCTCAGTTGTCCAGGAATCATCCATCAGGAGATATTCAAATTTTATCGACTGGACGGGGTGATTGAGTTGAGGATTGTTTTGCTTCTTCAGAAGCTTCTTCTCGCTTTTGTAGTCAAACGAATTCCTTAGTAGTTTTCTCCAGCTTACATACCAGCAAAAGGGCACAATTCCCAAATGGCTGATGCTGGATGGTTGGCTTGGGAAGGACGATCTGCTGTGAAAACACGGATGTCAAAAATTAAGTTTAGGAACATTAGGGATATTGTTAAGGTTAGGTCTAGGTTTAGGGTTAGGTATATTTTCAGACCAACCAACTCATAGATCTATCCAAAATTACAGCAGACCGTCCCTCCCGAGCAGACTATCTAGCACTAACCGTCCCTAATTTGGTAGTAATATGTTGGTGATGGCTCTCAGTTCTCATTTTGTCGCAGATGTCTTGCTTCTATTTTCAGAAGCCTTTTCTTGCTCTTATAAGATATAAACAACACATCCTCAACTCATTCATCTCAGTCCAGTTGACAATATTTCATGGATTTTCAAAATAATGCACCTGCACCACATTTTACAATAAATGCACCTAAATCTGATTATGCACCAACTGGAGTTTCACTTCTGACCACTGGCATTACACTCAAAGCCTCATGAGCCAAAACTACTTGGTAGCAGATGCATTAAAAATGTATTACTTTCTACCAACTTGCAGCACTACTACCTCGCTCACCGCATGTTGTTTACAAACACTGTCAGGTTGCACATACAGTACAGTGCACCATATGTCTAAATAAATGATGCTAACTATGACAATGGCGCAGACCTGAGTGGTGGCGGTGCTAAGAGCCTTGACCACACACTGAGCAGTGGTATTGTGTGACAGGTCAGCTGAACGCTCCTTGGGGCTTACATAAGCTTCTCATAGCACTGTGTTTGTAATTACCGTGAGAGGGTACACAGGGCTGCTCTCTCACCGCCTTATCACACACAACATACACCACGAGCTGTTTTCATTTTACACTTTGTTGTTGAAATGAAATGCACCAAAGGATGAAGCGAAATTCAAGAAGGTATTTTATTATTTTTTTTAAATCATCAAGGCACACTTTTGTGCATCATGTAAAAATGAAACAATGCATTTTATAACAGGATTTATTTATCAGGATGGCGCTCCAGCCAGTTTATTTGGTCATTACTTGAACAAGACACTTTACCCAAATTGCCGGAAAAAACGGGGTCTGAGAGTGAGTGGGGGCTGTTCGAAAAGGGCACTCAAAGGAAACAAGTCTCAGTCAGACAGCCCCAGGGCAGCTGTGGCTTCAGTCATGTCATACCACCAAAGTGCTTTGAGAATAGTAATGTGACGTTCATGACCGAATCGGCTCTTTTGAACGGCTCTTTTAGGTGAACACTTCGAACCGGATCTCGATTGTGAAAAAAGACGGATAATTTTCTTTTCAAGAATCATCAATAGTTAGATACACACTTTTCAAAGGGTAATAATCTTTTGAACACAAAAAAAAAGTATCTTGGTGAGTTAAAATGACTGGAATTAAGAATATTTTACCCAAATTTGTGACTTGAATTTACAAATATATAAAAATATGTCATTTTCATTTTTGTGAAAAAATAATAGTTGTCAGGAAAGAATTTTACTGAATGACTAACATTAAGGTTAACCAGTCTTATTTCATGAAAATGTAACTTAGTTTTCGCAAGAAATGACATGAAAAAAAGGATTGAGATGAAATTGAGCCAGTCTTTTGAACGGCTCTTTGCTATGAACGGATCCCAAAGATCCGGCTCCCATTAAAGAGCCATATATCCCATCACTATTTAAGAAGCTTTTCTAGCATAAACAGTGTGTTGCTTTGGATGAAGATAGATTTATTTATTTGGAATTAGGACAATGCATATTACTCGACATGTCAGCAGAGAGCATCGGCGTGAATATGCTGGAGTTAGCACAGTAGCTAATTTTCATCCGTTGTCCTAAGGCAGGTATAAGAACAATAAACAACAAATATTCACAGGGATCAGCCAGTGTAATATAGTGTAGTGTAGACCCACTCACATGGAGTAAAGTTCCTAAATTCATTATTGGAAAAACTGATAATACAATATGACTTTGGCTGGTTACAGTGGTTCACTCAAATTTCTTTAGAGACTATGATGGTTGTTAGAAAAAGATTGTCAAATACAAATGTAGAGTGAAATGCCACTTTTGGCTAAATATAGGTCTATCAGAAAAATGAAAGTAATTATCCAGTTAAAGTAATTAACTGGAAAAAATATTGGCGTGGGATTTTTCTATATCAGACCGATACCGGTGTTTGAAAAATATGCAAATATCGGCCAATATATCTGCGGCACCGATATACCATCCCTATTTTATAGTACAGTTGGGAGGATTTATTTGTGGTACTAATGTTTAAAATTAAATAAAAAAATAATATATTTACAAATAGCCAAATTGATGACACATATATAACACTTACAAAGGAAATATACAAAGTCATACACCAGAGGTAGACAACGTCAGGCCCTTAAGCATATAGTACCCTTTGGCCCCAAAGATGATTTTGAGAAATATAAAGACCTAAACACTGATTAAAATTTCCTGTGGGGAGCCCCTCCAGACCCCCTTTTAAGTCTAAATGAGGTATGAAACAAGTCATAGAGAAAAGTGGTCCTTCAGTTTTGATCCACAATGGTCCCCTCGATCTATTGACTAGAGGGAAAAAATCGTCCCACCCCCAATCAAACTTGCCTCGCCCCTGTCATACACCATTACATCAAATCTGTGGTTGGCCTCACACGAGTGCTGTTCATGCTCAACATCCAAGCAAAAATAAGCAAATGATCCACTTAAATGTGCGAGCGCTGCACTCGTCCTATCAGCGCCATTCATCACCCAGCTTTATAAATCACCGCTCGTATGAGAACGTAAACTTGAGAGCAGAAAGATTAATTCGAACCTCAACCCGTTTAGAGCCACTCCAACTTTGAAAGAAAACATGAGGGAGCCAGTTAGCATCGCGGAGGGGCATAACGGGCATTGCCAAGTCACTATGTTATGTCCCGCACATACATTTTCAGTTTTTTCCCACATATGGAAGAAAATGTCTGTTTCATACACGGATATGTTTGACCGCGGTGGGAGCAGAGATCTTGAGACATGTCAGCTGGTGGACGCGGACATGAAAATTGCAGGAAAGCTAAAGGCAAATTGGGGTCAAATGGGAGCGGGGCTGGTCAGACATAGCAGCTTGTCGATGTCTCCAGAAATGACGTGGAAGTTGAGACATTATCCGTCACTGTAAACATGCTGCGCGGCGTTATGAGTGGAGATCGCGGAGGATTCACTAAACAAACATGAAGAGATTTCTGGAAACAGCAAACAGTTGTTCATCTTATCATAACTGACCGTTGCAGTAAATCCATCTGTGGAGGAGTGGAGATTGTGTGGAATATAATGATTGTTATGAATACCCCATACAAATACACTAATGTGAGGGAATGAATTCTAGGTCAAAGGGACAAGAACCCAAACATTTGTTTACTGAGAATGGTGGCTGCGTAAGGAGCTTGGAGTAGAGCTGCTGCTTCACCACATTAAAAGGAGTCAGTTAGCTGGCCTGGAAAATGAACATTGCGTCAACCACTTTTCTTTATTGATTCACAAGGGATATTGCAGGGGATATCGTGTTGTGACAGTAGCTCAAATAATAATCTTAGGAACAAAAAACTAAAACTGAGCGAATATTATTAGTAGAAAGAAATTAGAATAGGTACTGGGGCGTACACATTTTTGAAATTTTAGGATGATGTAACTTTGAAATTTAGAATCTATACAAAGATGAAGCAGATAAACAGGCACACAGGAAGCAGAGTAACCAATCAGCGAAGGGTGGACATGTGACGTGGTTTGAACAGAAATATAAGTCACTGAGCTCACCTATTGTCAATGTGATTTTGGTCATTTAAAACTGAACTTACCGCTCTCACATGCGTAAGTCATGGATCGTTATTGATAAACTTCAGCCGTCCACGAGTGACGTTGCTCGATAAGAACATGCAAATAAACCATCAGATGGCACAGTTCTGTTCGAGTTTGGTCGAGGAATCAGCAAGGGCGGGCTGCATCAAAAATTACAGACGGTATCATTCTGGACAGACCTCCTGGACTCCCTGTTTCAGACATGTCCCATTACGAGCAGGCCCTAAGGAAGACCAAAGACACACTGGAGGGAACTAGGGTGAGGGAAGTCTGGGAGACCCCGTGCAGACTTCTGTTCCTGACACCCAGCCTCGGATAAGCGGATGAAGTTGAATGAATGGATGAATTGCAACAGTGTCTGAATCAAAATTGTATTTAGTAGGCTAAATAACAAACCTCTACCTTCAGTATAGGGCTGCTTAATTTTTTTTGCCATTTACTTTTCACTCCTCTAGCTCATTGCGCGACAGTGGTGCAGATGGTAGAGTGGGGGTTTGAGTCCTGGCTCCTGTAGGTGCACACTGTCGTAGTGTCCTTGGGCAAGACACTTCACCCACCTCGCCTCCAGTGTCTACGTACAATGAGAGTGTGAATGGGTGAGTGGTTCCTTGCTGTAAAGCGCTTTGAGACCTAATGTAGGTGGAAAAGCACTATATACTGTAAGTTCAGACCATTTACCATTGCCAGAAATAGGAAACAAAAGACTCTCCAGGTTCTCTGGAGGAATGTTCAAATCCCACCACTGCCGAGACATGACAGATAAGCCTTTTTTTTTTAAATTCATCTCACAATGGAGAAATTCACTTGTTACTGCAGACAGGGGGCTGCAAATAGTTAGGAAATGTGCCATCAAAGGACAAAATAAATGTGTAAACAGGTAATAATAGAATAAATGTCTCTTATCATAGGCAAAGATGGTTCAGTCTTCATCTGTACTCTGTAGTTGAAGTGTAGGACATATCATTCTTTATCCAAAAGAATTCGTCAGCACTGAGCAAACTGGCTGCTCATGGGTCTTTTATGAAGAAGCAGTGGGAGGAGTTTATTTTGTCCTACAGGTGAACTCCTCCTACAGGTTTTTCATAAAAGACTCCTTTTGTCTACGATGGACAACTCCTGTACGACTGAGAACTTACACAGACAAATGTCTCTTGTGTACAGTTAATACTTTAAGGAAGCAAAATGTTTAAATAAAAAACAAAATATAGCAAAATCTATATAAAATTATAGAAGTTGGCAGTGAAAAGAAATCATATTATAGATGCGTTCAGTCCTAGTGGAGGTGGTTGATAAAGTGACACTGATTGCAAGTATCTGAAAACAGGTTATTGCACATAATAACGTTACAGTAGAAGAAGACAGGATACAATACTAATTTAGATCATTTCTAGGAACTACCCACCTCTCTCCACCTATCGCTTACAAACTTATTTTCAACTTTAGCCATGCAACAGGAACAAAGAATCTGCGTCGGAAACTGCCACCGCGGAAACAACATGTCCAAGCAAAGGCCGCGCGGCAAAAATAACTGATTCTATCAAAGGAGAAAACAAATCCTCCCCAAAATATAGCCGCAATAAACAAGAGCGCGGTGAGAATGGGGCACATGTGGAGGTCATGTGAGAGAGAGAGAGCCAGGAAGTTCAGAAGGAAGAGACGCGATAAGAGATCATTAAAGAGTGCACATAATTAAAGGCGAATCAGAGGCCCTCACCAAACACTGGGAGCTTGATGCCAGGGTGAAATCAGAGAGACACTAATCACGCTGATGGTGTGGACTGATTACTGCCACTTCCACTCCGCTGACCTTGGGCCCGGAACGTAAACAACAAAACAACAATGACACTTCCGTTACAGACGGTTCATTCTCCTTTAGCTCCATTTTTGCGCATTCCTTTTGTGATTTTGCAATAATAAATGCATGAAGTATGAGCCACTGTCAGCATTGGAGAGTAGGCCCTGAAAGAAAGGAAGGAAAAGTGAAAGAAAAGATACGAAGACATTTTCTGACCCTGAAAGAAGTGTTTACAGGCTAAAATAGATCCATGCCTTGAGCCGGGGTCATTGGAACAACAGGATGAGCAAAGAAAGGATATGCTTATGCCAAATGACAAAGGACAACCAAATGTGGTTTTGCGGTAGACAACAGGGTCCTCAAAAAAGAATCGGACAAATAGATGTTGCAAATCAAGACTAGAGTGGGAATGGGATACTCCAGGTGAATAGGGAAAAAATAAAATTAAGTTAAATTAGGTTTAGTCAATTACAGAAAACAAACAAAACAAAACAAAAAACCTCTATGAAGCAGATCTATAAAACAGTGTCATATAAGTTAGAAAGATTTGCTCTGAGGCTATTTTGGATATTTATTCATTCATTTGTTTAGGACAGTGCATGTTAACGAACATATTCTTCTTTTTCTTCTTCTACATTGGACTCATGCATGTAAACAGGCCACTATGGATTGTAGCCATGAGTTAATTTGCATCCGTTGTTCCCACACTGTAAAAACTAACTCTCTCATTCATCCTGATCTATTGTACATGTTGTTAGTGATCGGGGAAACCGGAGGAGCCGGAGGAAGCCTACGCAGACACGAGGAGAACATGCAAACTCCTCACAGAGAGGCCCCATTCAGCCCGGGGAATCAAACCCAGGACCTTCTAGGCGTGCCGCTATATATTGATATATTGAATAAGCTGATCATTAGTGAAAAAATCTGGGAAAAGTCTTATATCGCCTTATTTTTTGGAGTTCAAAACTTCAAAATCAGTGAATTAAATATTGAAAAATCACTCACAGAACTTCAAAAATATTGTTAAATACAGGACTTAAAAATTATGCCTATAGGTTCTTCTAAAGTGGACATGTTGTCGCAACAATGTAAGAAAAATGCATTTGAGAAGGAGTTGCCATTTCCTTGAAAAGAAAAAAAAAGAGTCTTGAATGCAGTGCCCCCCCTTAAGCTTCCATGAAATTGAAAATATGATACAATTGAAGGCAACTGGACACACTTTGAGCCTTGAGTAGTTAAAGCTCCAGCATATATAGTACATGTACAGTACATAGGGTTGAAACGGCTCCGTCCTTATCAGGGTGAGATTGGCTCCGAGCTCGGACCATTTCCAGCATGTCTCTACCCTCTCTCTATAACAATGCTGTACTCTCCTATCTAATTAAACATACAGGCCACAAACCCATACATACTTTAAAACTAACTAATCAAAGCAGTTCTATTGCACACTGCTGCCACTCGATTGTCTTCAGGAGCAGGCAGGGCCCACATCAATTGTTTCAAGAACACATAAGCGCTTTCCCCAAACCCTGCTATTGTCTAAATGCCCTATTATTACGTCTCCCATCAGAGCACTTCTAGACAAAGTGCACCCCCTGAAGGGAATGCACCTGCCCCCTCCTCAGGTAACTAGTCCGCCGAGTGCACTCCGGCCTATGTTCCCCGAGGTGGTCCGAGCTGAAGTCAATACTGGTAGTGCCCTTACAGCCCTCTTCACACCAGCGGGCTCTTCCCTCATCTCCATTTATCCCTTTCCTCTTCCTGCCTGGGGGGTTGTCCTGATGCTTTGACTCGGGCCGGGGGAGGATTTCCTCAAGGCGACAGTGGCTTCTTCCAAACACACAATTAGGCTCGGCCCGCTAATCAACAACACGGACACGAAAACAAGACATGTTTTACACCGCGTGCTGTCTGTTGAGTGACAACGCTGAACAAATGTCGGACTTAGAGGTGCAGAAAGATTTTGGATATATTGTTTCGTTTCTGAATAAATCTTGAATAAAGCTTATACAAACCAGCCCAAAACCTGAAAGTTAAAAAAAATCTAGCATTACCTGCAGTGTCTCCCCGTAATATCTAAACGCGTACAGACTTTGAGATTATAAATTGCGTCTTTGACTTGTTGAGTGATGTATCTCGCAACCCTGTGGTCCAGAAAGCCCAAACAATATTATTTTTGTTTTGTGCCCTCTTTGTTGTCTTGTGGACTTCAAAACAATGATAGAAGCACCTGTGTCCACTTCCTGATTGTCCCGACTTGATTTGTTGCTCCGAAGGAAAACAATATACGCCAACCTTTTCACCCGCCTATATACCATGTGACAGCGCCGCAGCCTTGTAGAGAATACGTAAATCACTTGGACGGAAAAAGATCTATAGGAAAACAGGACTCACAAAATGTTCAGTGTTTTTGGTCCTGCCTCAAATGCACCGACTGTAAAATCAGTGTTATCACAGGAAAATTAGATTAAAAAATCCAATACAGCTATTGAAAGTGCAACCACGAAGATGCTTGGTGCCTAAAGTGATTTCGAATTGATTCATTTAATTACTAGTAGGAACAAAGGACTGTTTCAGAGCTGTTTCTTCATTTTGTTCCTAATATACTGTACATGTGTCTTTGCTGTGACTGGTAACTTTACCGGGAGCGGGGACGTCTGCGGCTCGTCTCCAAATATGAGATTTAAAAAGGTTAGTCCCTCATCCAAATCCATTCTTTGATGACCCAGGGCAAAATAGCATTTTCTGCGTCTAGCTACAGTCACAGAGAATGTGACTGTAGGCATGTTTGTATTGATGGCAACAATAAAATTAACAATGTTACACAGTGTTCCTTTGAAGTCACATTGCGTAACTTTTCAGTATTGAAGAGGGGCAGCAGCTCTGAGCCTATAGGAGCGTGTCCTGAAGAACAGACAAAATAACACATTAATCATATATTTCAGCTAAAACCTCCACGATGTTGCTTTAAGCTTGCTCTAACCTTTTTTTGTTGATAATTCTTAATGTCTCTTTTTGCAACAGGAGCAAGTGAATAGTGGTACTGTATATATGCGTTACCCAAAACCTCAGTGCAATAACTTAAATATGGGAGAATCATCAAGCAATCCAACAGATGCAACGCGATCTCATCTCTGTGAAGACGAAAGCTCAAACAGTGACAACATAAAGTGCTGGCAGCTGCTGTTTTCACTCCAGTTTTAGTGGTTTAGCACTTGTATGAGGTCAGTATTTACATGTCCCTCAGAAGTTTACCAAACCACAGTGAGCTGCTGCCGAAACACTCCACAGGAACATTGCTTCACTGACACGACCAGATGGATGTGTGTGGATACAGATGGATGTGTGTGGATACATTACCTTTCATCAAAATAACTTGTGCTGTGGTTAACTCTGGGGAAGTTTATTTTCTCATTAGGTGAAGGATTTTAATTATACAAAACCAAAGTCAGGTTGGGTGGGTGAAGGGGAGTGATTATTTGTGAATGTGAGGGTATATTTGTAGGTGTTCAGTGGGTGGAGGGGAATGATTATTTGTGTACGGTATATGAGGGTATTTGTAGGGCTTGGGTGGGTGAAGGAGAATGATTCTTTGTGTATATGAGGGTATTTGTAGGGCTTGGGTGGGTGAAGGAGAATGATTCTTTGTGCATATGAGGGTATATTTGTAGGGGTTGGGTGGGTGAAGGGGAATGATTCTTTGTGTATGTGGGTGAATACTTGTGGGGGTTTGGTGGGTGAAGGGATATGCTTCTTTGTGTATGAGGGTATATTTGTAGGTGTTATGTGGGTGAAGGGGAATGATCCCTCGTGTATGAGGGTATATTTGTGGGGGTTGGTTGGGTGAAGGGGAATGATTCTTTGTGTATATGAGAGTATATTTGTGGGGGTTGGGTGGGTGAAGGGGAATGGTTCTTTGGGTATGAGGATATATTTGTGGGTGATTGGGTGGGTGAAGGGGAATGATTCTTTGTGTACAGTATATGAGGGTATACAGGTCCTTCTCAAAAAATTAGCATATTGTGATAAAGTTCATTATTTTCCATAATGTAATGATAAAAATTAAACTTTCATATACTGTATTTTAGATTCATTGCACACCAACTGAAATATTT